>NJDC01002467.1:12171-43193 GCA_002245475.1 Calephelis virginiensis
CAAAACGAGTGTGGTAAGGAGTTTCGAATCAATTGCGTAACGAATATCCTCAGAAATTTTAACTAGAGCCGTCACTGTACTATGTCCTCGCCGAAAAACTGATTGGAATGGGCTTAAGAGTTCATTGTGTCGGAGAAATTAGTTAGCTGCTCATGAACAATGTGATCCAAGACTTTTTCCACACTGAAGGGAACACCTGAGACGTTAAGGAATAATTAAAAATGTAAGTTATAACAGGAAGGACGTGAGGGAGGATAAGAACAATCATGGTGGAATACAATCCATCATCGCCGACTGCCGCTGATGAGATGGATCTAATGTGTTTTCAACTTCCACTTCTGAAACTGCCATAAGCGAGAAGGGACAAGACGGGCGTGAAATTAATGAAAGATCACTGAGAGTATCACATTTAGTAGAGCTGTCAATAACTAGCGGTGGTGAAGAAAATTGTGAGTTCAGCATATTAAGGTCAAGACAACTGTTGTCAAAACAGGATCCTTACCAAACCCTAAGGATTTTAAAAAGCGCTATTTCTCTTGGGAGTTGGATTTCGCGATAGTCTCGTGGATGTAACGCCGTCTTGTAACACGACGCATTTTGTTGCAAGTATTCCTGAGAATCCTATTATTTATTTATATTTGGGCGTAACCGCGGGCAACAAATTGTAATACTGCAGTCTGGTGTGACATTGTAGACGTAAAAGTTTATTTCAAAACTCAAGAAAGTGTTCTCGCCATTTGCAAACAAAAAAATAAAAATAGCTGCAGGATATCATAAAGTATTAAGTTAGTTGTCTGTAGATTTTTAAGATTATTTTGTTTGTTGTTATTAGTATATATAAACAAAAATGCGACAGTCTGTCTATCTGGCTACCTGATAAGACTAAGTCGCTAAACGGATTTTGATGAAACTTGATATGCATGTGATAGCATATTTAGAGCGAATTCTGTGTAAATTTAAAAATAGGCTACTTTTCTAAAGGGACACAACCTTAGGACTTTGATGAGGGATGAAAATTTGTAACAGTACGAAGCAACGCACCATTACCACCTTTGGTGTCTCTAAGCAACGTGAGTTTCTTATCATCAAGAAACCCATCTGATTGTTTGCCTTCCAATATCATGAAACTAAAATTCAGCCATAAGAGAGTTGGTTTTGAAAAAAAAATAATTTACTTTCTTAACTATGTGTATATCAAATTTCATCTTAATCGCTCCAGAGTTTTAACCGTATAAGCGTCATAGACAGACAGATAGACAGAAGACAGACAGACTTTTGCATATATAAAATTAGTATAGAATATTAGTATGGATATGGTATACGTATACAAAGAGGAAAAACATTTAACATAAAACAAGAATGACATTACTTATCCAAGTCAAAAATAAAGCTGCTGAAAAGCTGAAACTGAATAAAACCTTGTAAAGCTCTCGCTTGTGCAGTAAAGATGAAAATTGGTTGTTGTAAACGGTCAAGCGAGCAGCTTTTGTTACTTTTATTATTCCAAAAACTCAGTATTGCAAGCGTTGAACGGTGATGTTGTATTTACACCGACTTTGATAAGGAGAAGGTATATTTTTGACTCCTATACTTTTTTGTAAGTTGATCAATTTCTCTGTCATTTGTGATCTAATTTTGAAATCTCTTTTCTGATTCTGATTGAGTAATCCTAGGGATGGTAGAAGATAATATGATTTTTTGTGTACTTGAACGACAATTTTTGTACAAATTTTAAAGAACCAAAAAGTTTCGCACCAGACGGGATTTGAACCTAATTAATTTATAGTTAAACTGACGTTAAATTATACGTTTTGTGTGTAAGGATATATGTTTTTGTATGGCTTTGTGACAGATTTTAAAATAGGATTCCACAAAAATAAAAACTTTTTTTATTATTTTAGAGCGCCTCGTTGACCAAGTGTTACGCGTTACCTAACACACCCGACCAACCGCGAGGCTGAGGTTCAATTACCGACAGGGGCTGATATTTACGTGATAAACATCGATGTCTATATTTCAGAGTCTCGGCGTTTATAAAATGTATACATATACACCTACCGGTTTCGCTTATACAGCATCATCAGGGCTAAAACTTAAACTACTCCAATAACCCAGTAGTTTAAGTTTTAGCCCTGATGATGCTGTACAAGCAAAACCGGTAGGCTACTAATTACAAAGTAATAAATTATAAGTGATAAGTAAAACAGTACAAGTGTTTCTTTCTTTAAAAATATGAATATTTGGAAGTTTTACCAAGCGCCGACGATGGAAAATATCAAATATATCTAAAATAAAACATAAATTCATTGCTATTTTTGTATTGCTTACGTATTTCCGAACAGTATTGGATTCGCAATGGATAATCCAGTACGAGTGAGTGTAAAACAATCGCAAAAACTACTGCGATTCGGCCTCTCGCGTTGTTCTGCAGTATTAAATAAAATCAATACATATTATAAAATAACGTAATAAAAGTGTAAATTCTTTCTTGCTTTGAATGCTTTGCAGTTTGTGGTAGATAAAATCGATACAGTTGAGTAAAACGTCTTTTAATTTGTTTGCGATTTGTAGGTATTAGTTTAGTTTCTCAGTTATTAGAAATTACTGTACAACATTGTGAAGAAGTTTAGCTGTTTTCGAAAAAGTTGTAAGTTTAACAAAGGAAATAATAGTTAAAGAAAAATCGATATACAAATATATATTACACTAGCTGTTACCCGCGGCTTCGCTCGCGAAAAATTTTGATGTAAGCTATCCTATCTTTCAAGTTAGACCAAACTGCACACGGTGTGTAAATTTGATTAATATCGGTTAAGTGGTTTAGGAGTCCATTGAGGACAAACATTGTGACACGAAAAAAAAAAGTATCTTCACGCCCCGATATATCCCCGAAGAGGAAGGCAGAGGTACAACCAAGGCACCCACGACTAGCCGAAGACACTAAGTCCCACAATGTGATAGGTGGCAAGCCTATCGCCAACCGGGCACATTTCCAATCCCGACCAACAATTTTTTTATTTAGAAAATTGGAAAAATCCAATTTTCTTTTTGTTGGCCGACCCGGGATTCGAACCCGGGACCTCATGCAGTCAAGTCCAACACCCGGACCGCTAGACCACAGAGGCGTGTCACGAGATTTATATATATTAAGACTAACTGTTACCCGCGGCTTCGCTCGCGAAAAATTTTGATGTAAGCTATCCTATCTTTCAAGTTAGACCAAACTGCACACGGTGTGTAAATTTGATTAAAATCGGTTAAGTGGTTTAGGAGTCCATTGAGGACAAACATTGTGACACGAGATTTATATATATTAAGATGAAGATGAATTGAATTATGTATAAGTGTGAAAAATTAAATATTTCATACTATTTTATCTCGTAAATAACATTATTTTTAACTGGCCAAGGTAAATTATGAATTGGCCCTATTAGTAGGTAGGTAGCATACTGAAGTTTCATGGCTAAGAACAGAATACTAATAGATAGGTACTAATAGTACTACCAAGGTGTACTAGTACATTTTACGGATTGTAGGATTGCAGTGCAAACCCATGAATATCCGATTAAGCTCAAGACTATTGTATTATACCACATAAATGATAGTACTTTCATACTGATAATTAAAGCAATTCGTGCAAAATTACCTATTCCCTAACCGTTCCTAAATATCAAATTCAAAATCAGCTCATTCGTAAGCATTGATGACGATAAGATGACCTATGTCTATTTATTTCCCTCTGGACATGTGTCCTAACAGTTGAAAAACTAATAAACACATTACAACTAATGAACGGTACATTAGAACTTGTCTGATGATAGAGCTCGAAGATAGGAGAAGTAATTCTGAAATGTTTACTGGTAAACTGTTCATGTTTTCTGATGACGAGGACTTGATCACAAGGACCTGGTTAAGGAACTGGAAAATGGCTGATGGATTATAGTTAAAAAGTTACGTGTGCATGAGTGTGTGCGTGTACATGTAGGTGCACCCATACTACAGGCAAATAATTTGCTTACTTTGGGATTAGATAATCCTTGTCCCTCCTTTTCTACATTTTTTAATTTTATAAGTTAGCGTGACTACATAAAACAAAATCGCTTCCTCTATCCCTATGTCCCTTTGTACGCTTAAATCTTTAGAACTATGAAACAGATTTTGATGCGGTTTATAAACTGATTGAAGAGGAAAGTTCATTACATTTTATACCCATGTGAAGCCGGGGCGGACCCTAGTTTGTAAAATTTGTAAAATGACTTGTAGTTTCAAAGTAAATTAATAGTGAACTCAACTCTTCGTAATTAAAACGCAAATTTACGCCCGTATGTCTGAAAAGATAGACAAACAAGGCAATCAAGATTAGTGTAATACACTTTTTTTTAAATGAAATTCCAAAAAATCATTTTTTACCCGACCTGGAACCGAACCCACGATCTCGTGTAAATAATAGCCGATACTAGACCACTAGACCAAGGAATCGATTTTTTATATCAATATTTATAGTTTTAAAATTAAAAAAACAGATTTGAATTCCACAAATTCTAAACACATTATTTAAAATATTACGTTATTCTATCTCCAAAATATACGCAGCACTATTAAAAAAGTTTTATTTAAAAATAATGAGACGACTTTTAACTAAAGAGAGCTTTTAACATGTGAACTTTATAATTTTCCAGACATTAACAAATTATAATGACAGAATTTCCGGTCTGTGGAAACATTAACGTTGAAGCTTTTAGTATCACATGCAATGAGAAGAGTCAACCCTAGATATGCCAAGTTAATGTTTTATTTATTACTGTTGCAGGAATTTATAGCGCATATATCCAATGATTCTATCCTAGGAGCAGACCGATGTCGTTTTCTGAAAGTAAAAGTATATTAAGGTATAGTTTTTATTAATAAATCTCTGCCAACTAGGTAAGGGACTTAGCGTGAAGATATGTATGTAATTTTTACTAAAGTAAAACTTCAGGGACTTGTACGAGTAGGTATCGCGTAGTATCTTCAAATTTTAAAAATAAGTTCTTGCTGTTCACCGATATCGGTCTATTGTTTGGTAAATGATTATTTTTTTAAGCTAAGTTACTGTCTTCTATATTACTCGATTTCATGACTCAAAAAAAGCGTAATATCGATCTTAAAATAAATCTTCGTCCCTTTTTCTTCAAAGAATCATCCCTAAAGAGGTAGGCAAAGTACATGCAGAGCAACTACAGTTAGCCAAGAACCAAAATGTAACGGGGAACAAACCTATCACTAACTGGGCTTATGATTAATTCAGGACAACGTTGTTTTTATTAGAACATTTTAGAAACACATTTTGAATTGCCCGACTCAAGAATCGAATTTGGGATCTCACGTAGGCAGCGCAATACCGGGTCTATAGAGTGCAGAGCCATTACAAACAGAAATTCTTATTTAAACAAGTTTAATGAATAGCCAGTGTACGAAGTGTTGCCCAAGTAGTGCTAGCCCCCGTGAAGAATCGAACCTGATCCATGCCAATGAATTATTGTCTTATGTAAACGCTAATTGCTCGCCAAACGAGTCAGTCCACGGAACGAGAAGATTGAAAGAACAATATAATGGTTTATGTAATTTATTTTTTCCTTTTGTTTATTCAGTATTTATAGGGAAAATAAGATATTTATATTACTAGAAAACATTGGGGTTTAACTAAGGATGCTAATAAAATCTTACAATAAAAGCAACATGAAATTTACGAATATAGATAATCAATAATTGCAAAAAGTTTAAAAATGTAGTTGTCATATAGCTGTTAAAAACTAAAATAACTTTTAGGTATTCTAATTTTAATCCATAAAAATATTTAAAAACATTTAAAATCATTAATAAAATGTGTTTTGAAGTAGAACTAACATTTCTTTTGGTAATATTGTTAATCAAGCATTTGGGCAATTTATTCATAAATCGAAGATCTAAGCCACGTTTCGTTTGTTATATATTTACTGATCTAAATCATTATTTACTTGAGTTCGTTGGTCTAGGAGTTAACGTACACGCCTTACTCCGCCGATCAACCGGCAGGCTCGGGTTCGATTCTCAACGGGACAGGGTGTGATATATGTATAGCCATACTTATTCTTTATTTTATTGCACACAAAAAGCAAAAATAAACAAAATGCAGTAGAAGTAAAAGGCACAAAAGGTGTTTATTAAATTTGCACTTTAATTTAAGTGTTTGTACATACATCCAAATGTGTTGATACATATCAATGTAGTTGTACATATCAATAACACGCATAACAAAAGCATAAAATTTGCTTTCTTTGGGGTACGATCAAATTATATAATTAGTATTTATTTTAATGATAATTGAAAGCAAACAAGCAGACGGATTTCCTGATGGTAAGAAATTCACGCCGCCCAGAGAGACCAAAGGTGGTAATGGTGCGTTGCTAACCTCAGGCCGGGATGTTAAACCTCGAACAAAAGTAAGTTTGCTGGCTACCTTACCCTCCGAACTGGAACACGTCAACGGCAACCATTAAACGTTATGGTGGCAAGGATAGGTAAGGTGGTGGTACCAATCAGTGTGAGCCGCTGCGAAACTCTACCAACTAGTAAGCCTATGCTCACCTTTTACGAGCTACCTGGAACGAAGACCGATAGATGGTCTATTATGCTAAACACGGGGTAAGTATAGAGATATTTAATTTATTTTACTCATATCTTTGTACGAAATACAAACCATATTGTTATAAAGTTTTATGTGTTCATTTGCCAATGCTTAGTAGTTCCATATTTGCGTTTCCCTACTCTGCGTATTTGCTCTTTTCGACCCGATTCAATTTCCTACTTTGACCCAAATACTACACATATGGAATGGACCGTTCGCTGTCGCTGCTATATTCTGAACAGTAAAATAGAAGGAAAAACAAAGTATGTCGAACATTTTGCATACTTGGGAAAATATTCACTTTGCGAAATTCTTTTAAAATATAACTATCAATTAGTGCTCTGCATCAGCTAGACCGGTTTGATATCAGCGCCTTGTTCTTACTTCCATGGCAATAGTGCTTTCCATTGTTGTGTTACGTTGAAGTACGTTAACAATTTAGTTAGTAGTAATTAAAGTAGGTCGAAACTATTCTTGTTATACTTAATATCTATCAGAGTCATGTTGCGTGTAAGTATATACATGTGTGTGTGTGTGTATGTGTGTGTGTGTGTGTGTGTATTTGCGAGGGTGCGTGCATGCATTCGTGCGTGCGTGCGTCCATGATAGATATAACTATCTGAGACAGCTAAAAGGAATAGGAGTAAGGATAACAAACAATTTTATAAAAAAAAGTGTCTTTGGCTAGTCGTGGGTGTCCCGGTTGTGCATCTGCCTACCTCTTCGGGGATATCGGGGAACATCTTTTTCTAGATACAAATTCTTATTTTCTTCGTTATTATTAAAGGAAACTAAGAATTTATATTTAAAAAATTGACACAAAGCATAACATGCCATTTATATTAGTGTCCGACTAGCTATAACAGTAAGCAAGGTTTAAAAATTTAAATTAGTTTTCGTAATTGCGTCAACGCTTCTAGGTGTTGTCTAAAGTTAGACTCTGGTTAACTGTAACTACGAGGTATTTTTTGGAGGACACTCTATGGAACACTGAACAGCTGCAATTTACATCTCCGTTACAGTTTGCAGGCGCTGTCAGAGTTAAAAAAGCAAGAGTTTTGCTTAATTGCGAATGCTAGGTATGTATTTGGTTTTATTGGCGTTGAGCGTGAAAAGGTTATTTTAGAGCAACCGATTGACAATATTAATACCCGACTAAGTCGTTTGAAATACCTCGTACAAGAAATTCTCTTCAAAAAATAGAGCTACGTAGCCAGTAAAATTAAAGATACGTTCACCTTTTAGTTTTGTCTAGAAGATATCATTTACATATACGAGGGAAAGAGTTGGACCGACGATGCTACCCTGTGGAATACTGAACTTTGGAGTTAAAGCGGCACGGAAATCTTTATTTGTTGAATCCTACTGGTAAGATTGTCGTGTAGTGTGGGAGATACCTCCAATTTTTCCTCTTTGAAAGCTTAATTTCTAAGTAAAAGCAGAATGTAGACTGTGTCGAAGGCCGTCGCTAGATCTAGAAATATTGTCAAGCAATTCTTTATTTTGTACGAACTGCCAGTAACCGCTAATGAGGTCATGAACAGCGTTATTTGTAGACTTTCTTTGGCGGAACCCGTATTGAGTAGGAGAAAGTAGGTTGTTATCCTTTAAGAAGTTTACGAGTCGAAGATTAATAATAATCTCTAAGATCTAAGACAATGTTAGCAGTGTAGAAATAGGTCGTTAATTGTTGACACAGTTTTTCTTGCCGCTTTTGAAAATTACTTTTATAATTGCAGTTTTAATGCCAGGGGAAATACACCTGTAGTAGTTTTTCATGCCATTAGTTAGTGAACAAAGCTCTTTTGATAGTAATAGATAACTGTGGTCTATAGGAGCCATAGACGTTGTAAGTGCGTCTTGTGTCCGAGGTATTTACCTTATCCTCTAGACCGGAACATGACAGTGTCATTATGGCGGAATAAATGAGTAAGGCCAGGGATCTCTACCCTGACAAGTTCAGCAGAACAGCACTCTACATCCAGTGGTGTTGTTAGTGATGACCTATATTTTAACGCTTGCTAGCATCTACCGATCTAATTGGCAGAGATGCAGGTGTTCAATTCTACTCAGTGGACTCGGACCAACTTTGGGATTTACTAAAAATGTTAATTGCAAACAAATCAAAATGGAATTCCACCAAGTGCCGACAGTGAAAAATGAAGATTCTAATTTCGATCAAGTTTAATTATAGTTGCCAATATCTTCCTAAGGCAAATTTGAATTCTCAGCGCATTATAAACTTTTAGTAAACTAGATAAGTTTCGGATTTGCTTGCATACGAGACGAGATAATTGTATGTAGCTTTTCACATCTACAGTTTTGTAAAGACGTCGTCTGAACGTTAATACCATTACTTATTCTGCGACAATAGGTGGGACAGTCTTACTTTGCCGGTACTACAGCCAGCAAATTCTGTCGCAATACCGTCAGTGCTCGTTATTGTGCCTCTATTTGAGTAACCAGGGACTTAGTAAAATGTTTACTTTATCAATGTCAGTTAACCTATAGCCTACCTTTTAATCTTCTTCACCGTAATGACAATCAGTGCTGGCAGCTTGCAATCTGGAAAAGTAGCAGACAGAATTAATTTTTGTTCCATCCACATAATAATCCAGAACACAAATTACAAAAGAAACGATCGACACAGATACTTGAAACATAGGTCAGTTAAGAATTTTAATTTTATTTTGTCAGCAGCTAAACATATTTTTTTATTATTAACAGTAGTCTAACACTTGTGTTAACCAAATAACCAGTCCAGTGCCAGTGTTAGTAAAAAAAGTAAAAATATTTTACAAATAAGTAAAACTATACAGAATTTAAGTTTAGAATAGTTATTATAAAACTAGCTTCCGCCCGCGACTCCGTCCGCGTGGATGTCGGTCTTCGCGTGATAAAACTGAAAAATATATATTTTTTTTGTTTTTCTACGTATGTTTTTGTCAGGATAAAAAGTATTCCATTTTACATACATACATACATATCTTCACGCCAAGTCCCTTACGGCGTAGGCAGAGAGTATCGAGTGCCAGACCTCACGATCCTGACAAATCAGTCTTGCTTCCTTCACATTCATAACCCTTTTCATACAAACACAGATTTTCCGTAGTGCTCTCATTTCGACCGCATTTATCCTACTTTCATGCTCTTTCTGACATACCCAACTCTCGCTTCAGTACAGTAACGTTGGAATAAGCACAGAATTATGCAAAGCGAGTCTAGCTTTTTGACTTAAAACCATTCCATTTTATGCCCTGGATAATAAGGTATAATCATACCAAGTTTCATCGAAATCGAACCGTTAGTTTTCACGTGATGCCTGAACATACAGACATTTTTTAATCACATATTTGGGTTTGGTATCGATCTAGTAACATTTATTTTTTCAATATTTTCAATGTACAGAATTGACCCTTCTACGGATTTATTATATGTATAAATAAATGAATGCAAGAAGGTTAAAGTATCTTCATACCCGCATTACTGAATGGTAGGCCACTAGTCGAAGACAGTCCCATCCCATAATGTCACAGGTGGTAACCATATCGCCCACCGGGCACATACATTATACTACATATATTATGGTCAAAATTTCATTAGAAAATTGACAAATCACATTTATTTGTTGCCAGACCCGGAGATCAAACTCGGAATCTCAGGTGACTCCAGAGATTTAACAACCAGACTGCCTCTATCGTCGAGCAAGTAAATTAAATAGCTGAATTATAGTTAATCAAACAAAATGCAGAATTCAAATTTCAATATTCGAGAAAAGAACAATTTTACGTTTCTCTTAAACATTTCTTATTTCAAAAGCATTTTTGAATAGGAAATATAGGAGTCCTATTCGACTGAAATATTTGCCATTTCACGAAACTTCCTTTGGTCTATAGGGAGCGATTTCAGTGACTTTTCTATTTCGTTATATCTCTACTGATATATTGTGCCATTGAAAATCGTCGAATATTACAAAAATACATATTGTGTTGTATCTATACTAATATTATGAAGGTGAAGAGTGTGTTTGTTTGTTTAAACGCGCTAATCTCATTTACTACCAGTCCCATTTGAAAAATTATTTCAGTGTAAGATAGATTTATCGGGGATGGCTATAGGTTATATATCATCACTCTGAGACCAATAGCAGCGAAGAACCAATAAGGTAACTATTTTACGCGAACAAAGTCGCGGGCGGAATCCTGTTTTTCAAAACTTTAACAAAAAGGACGAGTTCATTTTTTATACAAGAGGAGGCAAACGAGCAGGTGGGTCACCTGATGGAAAGTGATCACCGCCGCCCATGAGCAGCCGCAACACTAGGAGTGTTACAGATGCTTTGCTGACCTTTAACGACTGAGTACGCTCTTTTCTTGAAGTTTCTTAAGTTATATTATACAATATATTCGACCCTTAACTAAGCAAATGTTAAACGATTTCTCTGTAACATTTTAACCGATTTCAAAAATTCTTTTTATTTGAAATTTTACGGTCTGCTATTAAACTATACATAATTAAGTTTGTGCTTAAAAATACTTTATTAGAAAGATTATTAAATAATATTGAAATAAATTAATCTCTGGGTCTGGTGTCTGGTGTTGGCGTCTACATGAAGTTTCGGGTTTGACTCCCGAGTCTAGCAACTCAAAATCTGTTTGTGAATTTCTAATGAATACGTCGTTTTCTGGAGATAGATTTGACACCTATCACATTGTGGACTTAGTATTACAAGTACCTTTGGACTTCTACTAATGTGGGTACTGTGGTTGTAGCTCTAACTCTTCAGGTATAAGCGCATCAAGATATTTTTATGTGGTAATACAACGAATAAACACACAGCTTTGCCGATGGCAAGAGATAATCGTGGTCTATAGACACCGTAGATATTGTAGGTGCGTCAGTATCTTGTATCCGAGGTGTAAGGTCATTTTTACATGTCTAAAGGCTACCCTACCTTTACGACATTAACATGATATTGTCATAATGACGGCTGGAAAAAGTAAGGTTGGGGAATCCTTACCCTGGCGACCTCTACGGCAATCTAACAGCACTGTTCTTATTGGTAATGACCACCTTAACATTTCCTCGCCTCTGACTCGCTGCCTAGAAGGAAGATGGATGATCTATTCTACATAAGAGACCCGGGCCATCATGAGGTAAATCATATTATATGTAGAGTTTAATTGTACCTCAGAAAGGCTGAGAAAGTTGGACTTCGTCAGCATTTCTTAATTAGTTTCCATCTTTTTTGAAGTTTCAAAACCGTTGTCAGATATTTCTAAAATAAAAACATTTGGCCATTATGATTACAAAGTAAATATATTTGCATTCGTGGTTTGGTTTGTAAATTATGATGAAACTTAATAGATACTTAAAACAATATCTTATAATATGTAATTGGAGTAGGTACGGTAACATTATTACATGATAACATAATTTTAGTATGCATGTCTTTAAAATAGCCTAATTTATTTCTAAAATAATGTTTAAAACTGGCAACAATTGAAATTAGCTGAGTTTTGTAAGGAAAGGGAAAAACTAAGGTATCACAAATTAATCTGGACAAAAAATATCTGATGCGGATTACAGTTGGGACTGATAAACGTGAACATACCATCCGCGGACACTTCCGACTGACAAAAACATGTGCCCGTCAGATATCTTTCCAGCTGTTTCCAGCTTTACAGCTGCTTTTGTTGGTAAGTGTTTGACCCATAATAGTCTGTCACACAAATTATCTATACTTATAATTAAACTGTAGTAAAGTGAGGTCTATAAATTGAAGAGTTAAAGACATTTATATTATATAGAACTCATATATAATAACCGACTCTGAAAACACATATAGCACTCGGGGACCGCCGCGGTAAAACTTGCTTGCTTTTAGGAAAAAAATGTGAGATAATTGAAAGTTTATGCAGTATAATTTTTTTTTGTATTACAGAATCAAACATTTTCACGCCCCTATTTCTGAAGAGCTAGCAGAAGTGCAACCAAGCCACTCACGATAAGCCGAAAATACTTTAGTTCAATATGAAAGGTGTGGCAAGGAAAACGTAAAACCTTTTGCTAACCGGACTCTCATCCAAACCCGAGCAAAGTCTTAGAAAATTGAAAAATACTTTTTGAGCTGTTCCGACCTTAAATTCAAACCTAGGACCTCAATTGGTCACCGCTAACAGCAAACTAGTTTTCCGAGGCTTATTTTTGTTATTTTAAATAATGTTTGGTTATTATAAATAACAAAACCTTTGAGAGCAAAGTTAAACTCACTTTGTAATGAAGTTTTCTTGTTTAATATTAAACAGCTAATTAAGCAACATGTGGTGTTACTTAGTAACTCAGTTTCATTAATTACAGAACTTAATTAATAAACTCAAGTCATAACACGACAGACGAAAATATTCACATAATTTTCGCAATATTTTGCCACTAATAGAAACGATTTAATGCCAATTCGTGATAAAAAAAATTAAATAATAAAAAAATAATAAAAACATCGTGTTGTCATGTTTGTGTACGATAGTGCATTAAATGAATATTGTATTCTACCACATAAATGACACAACTTTCATACTGACACTAATTAATTAAAGCAATTCGTGCAAAATTATTCCCTAACCATTCAAAAACATCAAAAGCGCACAATGTTAATATTCAAGTTTTCAATTCTGCCTACACTCCCGTAGTGCAACCCGTCGTTTTTTTTTTTTTTTGTAAAAATGTCCCTTTCCGGTTTATAAGGCAGTTAGTAAATTTACTCAAGCAGTACACTAAATATTCCATTGGCGAGTTGGAAACACACCGTCGACATTTTGGGTGTCTGTAAGTTACAAAGGTGAATAATGCATTTCATTGCATGCATCTGATTGCTTGCTATTCTGTATTATAAAAACTATATGTGTGTTATATAATCGACTCTGTGGTCTAGCGAGTTAAGGTCCCGGGTTCGATCCCCGGGTAGGGCAACAAAAAAATAGAAATTGTGCATTTTAATTTTCTAAAAAAGTTAAGCGGGATTAGACATATGGCCGGTTGGCGATAGACTTGCCACCGATAACATTGTGTGACTTAGTTACGTATCGACAGCAGTGACAGACTAATTTTAATTTAAAGCCTTCCTATTTTTGTGGAATACACACGCGAAACTTCAATCGAATTCAACCATCCATTTAGTACAAGTCATAAAACACTTAACGCTTTACCACAAAAAAATAATTTAAACACCTGTTTAACTAAACACTGTCCAAAATTGACATCCAACCAATAGCATGCAATACGGGAATGATGTTACAGCATGCAATTGGTCGATTTGATAAAACATGTTTAACGACTAGTGTTTTAATTTTATGTGGTAGGGCGGGAAAAAGGACGTTTAAAAGTTTAAAGGTGTTCAATATCTACAACTTTGACTACATCCAGCGTATTTAATAAATTGCCTCATTTTCGAAGGGTTGGCGAATGGTTTTACACCATTGGCTAACCGTGAGGCTTTAGTTTAACATATTTTGATAAAATTTGGGTTTTACATTTAACAATTGTTAAAAAAAACATTCAGAAATTTACTTATCTGGGTCAGTTCGTGGTCGCCTCCGTGACATAGCGGTCCAGGTATTGGACTTGACTGCATGAGGTCCCAAGTTCAATCCCCGGGTTGGGCAACAAAATGAAAATGAGGATTTTTCAATTTTCTAGTAAAAAAATTCTGCTCGGGATTGGATATGTGACCGGTTGACGATAGGCTTGCCACCTATCACAGTGTGAGACTTGGTGTTTTCGGCTATTCGTGGGTTCCCTGTTTGTGCCTCTGCCTAACACTCCGGGGATATGGGCGTGAAGATACTTTTTTCGGTAAAACTCCACTTATGTAATTTGCCCAAAGATATTAATCAAAACGAAAATAAAAATGGAAAAGCCATGTCCAATCCGCGGAAATTAACTAATAAAAAATACCTTCCGCACATAAAATTTGTTTATAGCTATCCTCAGATTTTTGCTTGAAAAGACTCATTGACTTTTAAGACAAAAAGCTTCACAAAAAGTCTCCCTTAATTATAATGGAAGCTTTTATTTGAATAAATATTTTTCTCTCTTATTATTCTTTGATCGTCTCGACTGAAACCGTCAAATAATATTTATCTACGCTGAGAGACGATCTCGTTTCCTGTCTTCTCATTTGCATCAATAATAACGTTGTTGTCTCAAATGTCAAAGCGATTGAAGAATACGCAAGTAACGGAGTTGTTCGTATTATCGCCATTATTGTGTATTTTGCTTTAGGTCACTAACTAGGGTACGTAGATGTTTTTTAATGTTTATTTGATTTATTTTAACCCCAACTGAAACGTCGTTATAGGTTTAAAATGTATGTGTTGTATGACTGTGGCGTCATAAGTTTTGGATGGATAGATCGATTTTGGCGCAAATTTTGTCTTTTGAAACATGAATTGTAGCTAAAAGCCATATCTGCTTTCGCCTCTGTGGTTTAGCGGTCCGGGTGTTGGACTTGACTGCATGAGGTCCTGGGTTCGAATCCTGGGTCGGCCAACATAAAGAAAATTGGATTTTTCCAATTTTCGTTCGGGATTGGAAATGTGCCCGGTTGGCGATAGGCTTGCCACCTATCACATTGTGGGACTTAGTGTCTTCGGCTAGTCGTGGGTGCCTTGGTTGTACTTCTGCCTACCTCTTCGGGGATATAGGTGTGAAGATACTTTTAAAAAAATATAAAATTTTTCATTACAAAATTTTAAACACATTAACGTATTTTATTTTAGCACTTGCCCTGTGCTGTCTTTAAAATTTATAGAAATGTAAACACATTGAAAAAAATTACGACCCAAAACTTAAACATGTTATGTTTACCATGGTATATGACGGTTTTGGTGACAGCGTCAGTGAAATTATATCTACGTCTTGAGACTTTAAAAAAAACCTTATATTTTCCAGAGGAATTCTTTTTTAGTTTAGGCCAATAAGGTTGCAGGAAGGCCCTTTTGCGTCGCGTAAATTATATCTTGTTCATCTTCTCTTATATAAAAAATAGTAATGTTGTTTCTGCAACTATCCCTACTTTCCACCATGTTTTTTGGGGCCTGCTGAGTAGAATAGAGCATCTGCCCTCTAATAATCAGCTCTTTAGAGGCGAGCACTAATTAAAAAATTACATAAGTACCAACAAGACCACTGGTAGAGTACCGTGCAATAACTTGCCCGGGTCCACCGCCATACCTATTGGTGCCGCCATAGTGACTCTATCATGTTCCGGTCCGGACGATAGGATAGCCGGTAGGCTTACACTATGGGCCTTCTATCTCCTCCGTAGGATAGTGACGCACCTGAAACATCTATGGTGTCTTTAGGCCAGAGTTGCTTCTTAGCATAAGGAGAATCGAGTGGTTATTCGCTGACCTTTCACTGTAATAAGGTGTAACTAAGGCTAGTTTTATTTAAAAAAATGTGATATAATAAATAAAATAACTATTTTAAAATTTTGTCTTTCTGTTCGTGTGTTTGTTCCAACTGATCTCTGAAACGGCTGGACAAACGTTGGCGAGACTTTCGACATGACGAAATTGTGGGCCCTGCAAATTTTTAAAACAAATAAAATGTCCGGAATAAAATATAAAAAGTTAAATTTTTTGGCGTATCGTGTGAGATTTATTATCAAGCTATCAAAAAAGAAAGCAATCAAAAAATCTATCTACATGTATAGTTACTTGTTTCTTTACAAAACGTTTATAATGTAGAGATTTTCGCAGAATTCCTGTTAGAACGGTTAGCATCCACAAACATCCCATTACAATTGATTGTTCATACACGTTCATCTCCTATCGCATTAACAATCAGTGCTATATCACGGACATCTATCGATATCGAATAGAAAAAAAAATCGAAATTACAAATAAAAAATATCAATTTGTTGCTTCTCGTCCACAGCCCTGAAGAAGTAAGAAAAGGCACAACCACAAGTATCCGAAAATACTAAGTCCCACAATATGATAGGTAGCAAGCCAATCGGAATACATTTTTGTAAGAAACTTGAAAATACACATTTTCTTGTTGATTTTGATGATTAATGAAATCTTCATTCGATAGTGAATCAAACTTCAATTACGGGCTCTCCTGATGGTGACACACAACCTGTTTACGGTTTTATTCGTATCGCTTCGTATTGCAAACATGAATACTATCAACTAAATTTCAAATCTTGGTCTCTTGCTCCTTTGAGAATAATCGAAAACTAAACTTCGACAATTAGTCGATAGATGATCTTGCTAGAGTGGCATCTCGGAATAATCCAAGTTTTAAGAATTTACAAGTTTTACAATGTTAGCAATTTTTTTGCGAGGATCTTAAAGAAATATAATATTTGTATGTTTGTATCTTATGTCCGTACACTATAAATGCGTAGGTCACACTATAAGTTTAGCGTAACTTAAAAAAATCCCTGGACAAATCACACAAATTGAATCTAACCCCAAAGTAAGCAAATCATATGCTTGTGTTATGGGTGTTGTTAGTCAACGATACTAGTACATAGAAATACTTAAATAGATACCAGAATACATTTAATAAACACCCAGACCCGGAAATGCACACATCTAAATGTTTATCACACAAATGCCTGCCCCCGTCGGGAATCGAACCCGAGCCTCGCGGTTGGTCGATATAGTTAGGCGAGTACGCTAGCCACTCGACCAACGAGGCGGTCAAAGTCTGAAATAAAATCTGATAATAAACTAAATTTTATTGATAGCAAATTTTGTAATTCTTATGATTATTGTCTTTAACCATCCGAAGAGTTATGCTTGATCTTATAAAATACTAGCGGCTTTGCTCGCGCGACAGTTACCATATTTACTAATTATAGCCCATTAATAAGGACTTTAATACAAACTTTCAACCTCAGTAACCCCCCCTAGCGGCAGAATTTCCAAAATAAATACTTATCTATCCATTTTTTATGAGTAACCCAAACACAAATTTTCATGTTTCTAACTTAAAAATTACAGTCTTCTATACAAACTTTTAACCCCTATTTCCACCCGAATTTCCAAAAGTTCGTCCTACTGCGTGTCCACTCAATAAAAAGGCCCTACTCACCAAACTCCAATGCTGCAACTTGAATAGTTTTTGCTGAGCGATGATAAATTAGTCAGTCAGGAAATGTTATTTTATAAGTATAGATGCCTAACCGAAATCTTGAAATACTCCCTCGTTGTTTTTTATATATATTTCATTATCTACTAGTTTCTACTCGTGGCTTTGTCTATCTAAAATTAAATCCACATTAAACGTGGTCATTGCATCACGTCTGAACTGCAAGACCGAATTTTTTTTAGTAGTTATTGTCGGGAAAAGATTCATATGGAAAAACCGGAAAGATTGCTGAGAAAATAGGAAAAGCAATGCTTAAATCCATACAAATTGTAAGTAGCATTATTGTCAAGTGATACGAAGTTCGTGGGGTAGGCTTGTTTTAGCATGTAATATGTTATATGACGTATTTATGTATGAAGGTTGTACGTATTCCTCTAAAGTTTCATCTCAGTCCGTTAAGTAGTTTTTGCGTAAACAAAAAGTAACAAACATCCCAGTCTCACAAACTTTCGCAACTTTATTATTAGTTACTTTGGGATTTGTTTCATTCGTGTATCTAACCAGTAAATACTAACAATTGCATGTTATAATGTAAATATAAATACGAACATACATATCTTCACGCCAAGTCCCTTACGAGATAGGCAGAGAGTATGGAGTGCACAAACCTCACGGTCCTGACAAACCTGCGTTGCTTTCTGCACATTCATTAATTACCCTTTTCATACAAACACGTCGGTTTCGGAGACTCTTGGCACCACCTTCGGATAACAACCGAGTGATTTGATTGTAGAATGTCAACCTAGGTCTCCCCGGGTACCTACATGCATCCACATTTGCATTGTATATCTGCTTTGTTAATCTTTCATATATAAAAATAGATCGGTTAGAGGTGCGTATTCACAACTACTTTTTGTAATTTTGGGTTAGGATTTTGTTTCTTGTGCAAAACTGGAAAACTACTAGACTACTTTTCATAAGACTTCCATAGTTTTTTAATCCATTTATCTAACCTACATTTTAAGTCAGTCCTGCTTGAGTTGAGAATTTTTATAACAGGAAACTTATAAAAGATTAAACTGCTTTTGAAGAACATTTTATAATATTCATTCATAACCCGGGCAAACATTCTAATTTTTAATAATAATGATACGAATTAATTAGGTCAATTGAAAATAAAAACAATTTAATTTATCTAAAGAACCTCTTGGTGTGATTGCAATTATAATTGTATAAGTTATGCAAAGTTCAACGTATTACAAACAAGCCTAACAAAACAATAGCTTCATTTGCGACCCAGTAATTTTAAAAGAACCATAGATGTGCAAATGAAATTGATAAGACATAGTCTAAAGTTAAATTTTGGAATAAGTTACTAGGTTGTTGTTACTTTTAATCTTTTAAACAATATTCATAATTCCATATATTTATAACAATTGGGAAAAATATTTTAATTTCTTAGTTGGGGCGCAAAAATGAATGCAGAAAGAGAGACGGTCACCTTTTGTGGATTTTTTTGTTGTGATAATTTTGTGTACTACAAATATAAAATAACAATAACATACTCATATATTATCCTACTAAGATATTTTAATAATTATAATTGTACCTGTTTTTTATTTACACACTTTTTTAGTATATTTTTATTTATTCGTTCTAAGTATAGCTATAGTTAATTGTTTTG
Source organism: Calephelis virginiensis (assembly GCA_002245475.1). Taxonomy (NCBI): domain Eukaryota; kingdom Metazoa; phylum Arthropoda; class Insecta; order Lepidoptera; family Riodinidae; genus Calephelis; species Calephelis virginiensis. The sequence goes on from NJDC01002467.1 coordinate 31,605, forward strand.
TACACGATGCCTTCCATTTTATTTTCACAGCTTAATTTTTTTAGGGTTGGCTGGAAGAAATTTCTTTAGTTAGAGATAAGCTCGCCTTTTGTGCATTTTTAACTTCTCGTGTATTTTGTGTATTTTAATTTTTGTGTGCAATAAAGTGTTAAATAAATAAATAAATAAAAATATTGTAAAAATGTGACATTACGTTAGTTTAAGAACTTTTCAGTTTTAGCATCGATTTAATTTTTTGTATGATAAAATAGTATTTATATTTATTTTGATATTTATATTGCTTTTACCATATTAATTTTGCATGCTTACTAATTAATCTATATATTAATACGTGATGTCAAAACTTTGGACCCCTTTTTACGAAAATTGCGCGGACGCAGGAACATAATATTTGGCGCACTTATAGTTTATGTGTAGGAGTAGTGCAGAACGCTAATATTTTTCAATAATAATGCTTATAAAGTACACTAAATCAATAAATATAACGTTACCCACACTACCATGCATTTGACACACACAAACAAATACATATATTGATGATAACGATAAAAGATCACAGATGGCGCACGGCAGTTTGGAAACAAAGTAGTTGATCTTGAGAAATTAACGTGGCGATATTATCAACAAGATATTAATCTTTAATATTGTCGAGTTTAGACCAACGGAAGACCACTAGTTAATTTAAAGCAATTACTCCCTTCATTTTTAATTTAACTGTCTCTGAGTCCGTCGAGTTGGTAATAATTCGTATTTGGATGAAATCAAGCAGTTATGAATGGATGCATGACATTTGCATTTCCTTCTCACTGTCAACCCCGTGAGGGACTTAGCGTGAAGACATGTATGTATGATCGTAATGTGTATATATATAGATGTTTAGTAATTCAATTGAAAATATTATAAGTAATATAAGTATTAGGTTTCTAGTAGAGTAGGACTCATGACCAGACACTTCTATCGTGTCTTTGGGCAGTAACTGTCCCTTATTATCAGGAGAGTCGCGTCCTGTCTTATATCATTAAAATATCACTATGTTAGAAAATAGTATAACACATATGAGTTATTCTTGCTTCTTTTAAGTTGCTTGCTTATGTGTTGGCTTGAATTTTTGACTGGTCCTTCCGGGCCCCAGAAACTCTTACGTGTATCAATAACTTAAACACCTCCATTTTATTCGATCATCCATGGCAAGTACCCAAACCGGTATCTGTTTATATTAATTTCAGAACATCTAAGTCTAACAGCAAATTGAATCCCACTGTAGCAATTAGAAAGGTTAAATAAAACAAACTACTAAATTTAACTCAAGCTTGTAATAATTGTGTTTTGTATTTAGACATACACCGTTCGTACACCCAGTTTGCTATATTCGTGCTTCTTATATTCATTATTCATACATACGTATCTTCAAGCCAAGTCCCTTACGGGGCAGGCAGAGAGTATCGAGTGCCAGACCTCACGATCCTAAAACCTGTCTGGTTTCCTTCACATTCATAACCCTTTTTATACAAACACGCCAGTTTCCTGAAATATTATTGTATTCATGATATAATAATATTTCAGGAAACATAGCTTGTATCTTAATGAAGACTATCCTTATAACAGGGGATCCCTATAATCTATTCCGTGACTTCAATGTAAGTCAAAACCACCCATAATGAGAGTAAGCACATTGAAGTCTGGATAATGATCATACAAGATAGTTAAGTCAAATATTGAACCCATTTTCCACGAAAACCTTGTTAGCAGCCCGAGTAATTTCGCCTTAGCAAGTTTTATTTTTTGTATTTGTTACAAAAAATAATGAGTGACATTAACTACCTACTACTTTAATTCATTTTTAAGAATAGCTCAAACAAAATTAATTATACTCGTAACATTCGTCTCTAGAAAAAAAATGGTATTTATTAAAACTAGAACCTAATACAATACATAATTTGTAACATTTTTGAAACTTACTTCAAGAAATGTATCAGTATAATGTGGAAATAATATTCGCCTTACCAATCCTGCCGTCATAATAACTAAAGTAAAGTAGCTGCTCGACTTGAACAATAGGCATCTCGGCCACAGGACGTTGCTACTACGTTGCACAGGACAGGGCGTTGCTAGCCCCTGTAATATCTATGGTATCTATAGGCAACGGTTACCTCATACCATCAAGAGAGCCATCCACTTATTCGCTGACATCATGTAGTCTAAAAACACTTGATCAACTAATTAAACGAATAATAATACTAATTTCAAATAACTAGATCCCATTTTATGGCCAATAAAAATAACATTTTACATTCTAAAAATACAAGACCGGAGCTTGCAATAGCAAACCAAATAAATTCTAAGCGTACGATTTGTAAAACTACGTTAAATTTAAGATCCAGTTACAAATTGAAAGAAATGTAGTTGCACTGAAACCCGAGTTGCGACATTTCAAGGCGTTCTTCAAAGCCCAGTTCGACGTATGTGAATTTCATTTCACGCATCCGTTTGTACGACATTGAAAAAGGTACATTTTACATATACATGCCACGTATTTTCTGCCATGGAAGTGTAGGATTTAGTTTATCCATTGTCGGCACTCTATCGAACTTTATTAGCCAATATGCTTACCCAATTAACATTTAAGACGTCCAATCTCTCTGGCGTAGCGGTCCGGTGTTAGAAGTGACTATACAAGGTTTGATAAAAAAGTGCTTATCTGTAAAGTCGGTTTACCAACGATATTTGAACGTGATAACGTCATAAGAACAGAGGTCGATTGTGCCTTTTTGTCGCTCGTTCCGCGCTTTCACTTGCACTTCTTTAATTAGCACGCCTCAGAGCGAGGTAACGCCGCATGAGTCATGTTTTGGTGCGTGCGTGCTCCGTCGAATTATAAGACGTTGTCACGTCAAAAACAACGTTGCCCGGGATCTGATTTATGCCCAGGTACTACACTCGTATTTAAGAAGCTTACTTGGTTAAGTAATGAAAAAATGCTGCCTGTGCTAATTCATGAACAATACTTAGGACTGATTATTGAACTGATAATTGGAGGACTTGACGTAAGAAACGCATAGCTAAATGTCGTACTTCGCACAGCGTTATTTCATTACTTACCCAAGTAAGCTTCTTGAATACGGGTGTTAGTGTCTTTGGCTAGTCGTGGTCGCCCTGGTAGATTGATAGAAGTTTTTAATGATGGTATAAAGTATCGCACGAATTACAATCTGACATGTTCAAGTAAACTGAAAAAAATGCCTTCAGTTTGCTTCCAATCCTGTAAAAAAAATGTATTTTTCCGTCACTGATAGACTTTGATAGATGATAGCATTAACTGATCTAAAGCATTAGGCCACTGGTTTCAGCACACGTCTCTCTGTCTCAGTGACTTGCATAATAAATGTCTATTTAGCAAATAAGGCTTTACGACAGTATCCATTAGCCATTTGTGGTTCTAGTGCGATGTCGGACGGAATTCAATTCCAAATCCAATTATCACTTCGTATGACAAAAGATTAGCCTTATTATTTAACGGAAAATGGTTTATATCCCCATCTACTTTGACAAAAATACGCTAAATGTTTTTCTTTCAAATGCGAATGTTTTTAATTAGTATTTTTCAGTAAGATATAAAATGTGCCATTTTTTGTACCTAACAATGTGATACATAATTATTTTCTTATTTTCTTGGTTATAATCATTGTTTTGAAATGCTTTGCTCAAGTTTTCAGGCTGACATATAGATAAGAGAGGCTTGACTGATTTTGTCGTTGAAAATTATTTAGACAAGTTTGGTTTGGCAGGTGTATGGTAAAGTAAGTGAGTTAGTTATACCTATCTACGTTATATTGACATAGGCAGCTATTAACAGTCAAAATGTGTTCTTTAATTTTATTTTTGTGCCAGTTCACATTTACATGTAATGAAATGCAGAGAATTTTCATATTTAATTAGTTTATTTTTAGTTGTAACATAATTTTCTTTACATAAATTGTAACTTTTTAACAAAAACTTGTTTTTTATTAATTTTCTCTTGAGAATTTTTAATGAATCTATTTATTTTGATAATTTTTTTTAGTTTATTTCTATTATAAAACACAGGTTTTTTAGAATTTTGTACAATGCTGTCATCACAGGTTAAATCAATAGTTACTACAGAAGTTGACTTACAATTTACTTCTGCTTTGTGCGAAATGGATGATGATTTCGCGAACAGTTCCTCAAACAGTGATTGTGTCTGCACTGACTTGATTCCCTGATCGATACACTCAAGGTCTTCAATAGTCTGCTGGGCTCTTCTGAGTCTGCGTTCCAACTCAATGTTGCGTTTGAGTGTTTGATCAAACTCAACACTGCACTGGTCGAATGAATTGACCATATGGGTCAGCTGGTCACGTTCTTGGCAAACACTTAAAAACCTCTCATGTAAATCAGCCATTTCAATTTTACCTTTTCATTAGAATTCAATCAATGGTGATGATGATGACCGTATTACCGAAGTGTCCTATACCTTCGGGCATGTTGGTAATGATAAATTTAAAATTTGCTCGCCTCTTACGAGCTGCATGATGGCAGATGGTCCATTTTAAACAGGAGATCCGTACTATAATTCCGTACTGTAATATTTTAAACAGCTTCACAGTTGATGCAATTTACTTAGAAATACTTGTACTTTCCACAATATATTTTATTATTTTTTATTTTTATGGTTAAGCCAACCGGTTTTGCTATACAATCATCACCAGGGCTATATAACAACTTGTTATAGGGCTATATAACAACTAAAAAAAAATATCCTGTGGAAAGTACAAGTGTTTCTAAGTAAATTGCATCAAGAATGGAATTCCACCAAGCACCGACGATAAGAAGTATAGAATCTAGCTTCACAGTGTCTACATTGTTACCATTTTTCGTTTTGATGGCCGACGGGCTAGTGTTCACACAACACAATTACTGCGGATCGCGAGTTTGATTCGTGACAGAGGCAGGCTTTTGTATGATAATGAATGTTGTTTTGATGTTTATAAAATTTAGTCTGGCACCTATTTAGGTATATTTCTTTGTATTAGAATAATTGTTGTCGCCTCTGTGGACTAGCGATTCAGTTGTTGAACTTGACTTCATGATGTCCCGGGTTCGCATCCCGGGTCGGGCAACAAAAAGAAAATTGTTTTTTTCGATTGTTTTTAAATTTTCGAATTAAAAAATGTTGCTCTTGATAGGATATATGCCCGGTTAGCGATAGGTTTGGATTTTTTGCAGATGGTAACTTAGATTAACACGCAGGGAAGTTTTTATCCCGAAATAATGTTTCTGTGTGACCACGCGGGCAAACGCCGTAGGCATTAGCACTAAAGCACATAATTGGAGTAAATGGAGCAAATACTTTACACTTTATTACTCAAATGAAAGAGCTTTTAAATCAGACGCCGTATATCAAAGAGAAGTAGCACTTCTAATTTGAGAAGTGGGCAAGTACGGGAGCAATTATCGGAACTGATATAATTAATTGAACGACTCTTGCTGGTCTCGCCATTTCAGAACTAACTACTATATTTTAATCCACTGAAAATTGAATATTGTGCTTTTACTGCATAAGTTGCTGCAAATTACAGCAATTTGACGTTTATGCTTTAAGTTGTTTGTTTTGTAAAAGTGGAATAACTTTGTATTTGATAGCTGAATATAATAATATAATAATATAATAATATAGCCGTTTAATAATTTTGAAAGTGGTTTTTGGCGTAACTGCATTTTTAGGTAGACAAAGTTGGAAATCTCAGGGTAATAAAGCCTTTAAATGATTATCATTATTTTAAACATAAAGGTAAGTTTACTACAATTTGCAACACGCTAAATTCTAAAGAATAAAAATGAAAAACCCATAAAAATTTGAAAATTAAATTAATTGAAACGTACTTAAGAATTTAACCGACTTTCAATTTTTTTAATTTATTTTCGTCATTTGTTAATCGCTTTTAATTTTTTTTTATTTAAAAACTTACTTCTGAGGTGATCTTGTTACCTCAAGTCTGAATCTGATGATGGTATTCCAGGGAAATAGAGGAAAATAATTAATAATAAACACTGGAAGTGTTTTCCGATTTTTCATATTTTTTCGTCACGTGGATTTGGAAAAACTACAGATTTATAGCATTTGTCAAATGGGTCATTACCAATAAGACCGCTCCCAGTAGTTCGCTGAACAGCAACTTCCTGGAATAGGGGTCCACTGCCTTACATATGCCTTCAGCAACAATTACAACTCGCACAATTAGCCTAACACCGCAGCCAAAAGACAGCGACGCTCCTGCAATATCTATGGTTTCTATGGACGTGGTTATTCCTTAACATTAAAGGAGCCTCGTGCTTGTTCGATGTCTGCCTAAAATTTACGGAGTGGTTTTCAAAACTCATGAAACCGGTAGTTTGTGCGGTCGCACAGCCGTCGCAGTTGCAATCATCGTTCGCACGATTTCACCGGCGGGCGACCGCTACCGCTGGAACCGCAAACAACAGCGGGCGCTGCGGGTTTAAAACGCGTGGTGAAATGTGCTCTTCTGTGTTCTGCTGTTCACATATTATGTGATGTAATATTGAATTCTAAGGCAGTTTTTTAATTTTACTGAGCTTACATTGCTATAAGCAAACCATTTCAGTTTCATCTCATGGATCAAAAAAGTAAAAAAAAAGTATCTTCACGCCCATATCCCTGAAGAGGTACAACCAAGGCACCCATGACTATCCGAAGACACTAAGTCCCACAATGTGAAAGATGGCCTATCGCCAACCAGGCACATTTCCAATCCCGACCAACATTTTTTTATTGAAAAATTGGAAAAATCCAATTTTCTTTGTGTTGGCCTACCCGGGATTCGAACCCGGGACCTCATGCAGTCAAGTCCAACACCCGGACCGCTAGACCACAAAAAAAGTAATGTTATTTTTACCCCGACTTATCAGTGCAGATAAGCTTTTCAAAGTTGTCAAGTTAAAGTGAATCAGTCTTTTTATGTTGATACTAGGCACATAAGGTTTTATCCAGGTAATAAAATTCTTCAAACTCAAAATCTGTAAAAAAATCATACCTCTTACGTCCTTCTTTAAAGTGTAGCTTTATTTATGTTTAATTCATTGAAATCAGTTCAGCCATTTTTATCTGAAAACGTATCATACATATAGATTTTCCTATTTAAAATACTGCTAGCTGTAGCTTCGTTAACGTTTGTCTGGCTTACCCGCTGAGACCCGTTGATATATCGACTATAAATGCAGCCTATATCCTTTTCCAAAATGTCATCTATTCTTATTCTAAAACTCATTACAATCAGTTCAGCCATTTTGATGGGAAAGTGCAGCATAAACACTTTTGTACTCTTAATTTAAGGAATTTAGATTGCTTTTCAAACCCCGACTTAAGTAATAATATTCGTGCTTAAATAAAGCGTCATACAAGCATTCCACTTTTACTGAAGTAACGCATTCTACATTGTAGGGTAACTAGCGTGAACCACGAGGCTAAAATTTTGAATTTCCCCAATCAAAATTTTCAAGCAACCGGAAATTTTAAATAGTCAAAGCCGGGAAGTATTCGAATGTCTTTCATACACTTTATAAACTGAGATAAGCAACTTCAAGCCGTATTACGAAGTAGTAAAGTCGATTTTGTAATATTTAAAACCCCTTTGTAAAACCTTCAAGTCTGAACTATAGATGTAGGAAATAGTGTGTTAAATTAAAAGTGTAAGATGTGAAATTAAAATCTGCTCTAGTATTTAACAGAAAAGGGGTGCTATTTCGAATTATCACCGAGTTATTTTAGTATCAGATTTTATGTGTACGGCAGTGAAGAATACCATTTTTTAGAACGGTAATAAAATATATCTTGATGCCCGCAGGCAGAGCTTTAACTAGGCTACCCAAGACTAGCAGAAGACACTAAGGTGAATATCAGATTGCCCCCGCATACCGCTCCGGTGGGCGGTGAATGTCGATGCGCATTTTAACTCTGAAACTTCGCCGCACGGAGATACGCTGGTAATGTTCTACACCATGCGGTTTATGTATAGCAAAAAAAACTTACAAAAGGCAATCCTCAAACAGACACATCTACAACACCAGTCATCGTGGTTTTATAAGAATATTTAAAAAAACCCGTTTTGTTTTTATTGTCTGACCTGAATATCGAACCCGGAACCTATAGAAGTCAAGTTTAACACTGAACCGTTGGTCAGATACTATAACAATATATGAACAAATTAAAAGGCACACAGATGATTATACTCCTATGGATACTAGCCTAAAACTTAAATATTGCTATAAAAACTTTCTTACATGTCGCGATGTGTTTTCCACTATTTTATATCTACCCTTCTAAGAGGGCTTTGGCATGAAAATAATCCTAAAGTGCTGCCTGTAGACAAAGTATGTTGTATCGTAGAATAAATCTACCTATGGATTCACTATTGGACCTAGGACTAGGACTATTAGGAATGTCATTTATTAGAATAGACAGATAATATAGAATGGTTAAATAGGCTCTAAATATCCACTCATCCGAGCTAAGTAGCAAACAAAACTATGATGAGTCGATTTAACTGGTGATAAAATATCATCCCTCATGTATTGGATTTTTAAAACTCACGCTCTGCGTCTCCAATATAACATGGTCGAGCGATTTCAATCTGGTAGTGAGAAATATTGTATTACCAGTGATATCGATATCTGTAGGTCGTGGTTTGAAAATAACACCCTTAACTGCGCTAATAAACTGCGGTGAATTCTTTTGGAAGAGAAAAATGAAAACATATTTTTATGTAATAACTAACATCCGCCCGCTCTTTCTCTCGTATAGAAAATTCTTAATACTTCTTCAAATATAGGTAAAATATAGGCTGATAGGAAATCAATTTTGATAGTTAATAATATATCCATTACCAATACGAGTTGCTGTACACCTGTTCATCACCAGTGGTCTAGTTGGCAATTAACCGTTTAAACTTAAGCTCTTCTCTTACTAGCTGCCAGGAAAAGGAATAGATGATCTATTTACCAATTGAAACACGGATCAATATAAAATTCTTTTGTTTAACTATTTTATATTTTCCATTTTATTAAGAAACAGTTGTGCTCTTTTACGTATGACTCATGTTCTTATATATAAAAATCAATTGTTGTTCATTAGTCTCGCTAAAACTCTAGAACAGCTGGACCGATTAGGCTAATTTTGGTGTTGATTTAATTGTGGAAGTGTAGGGAAGGTTTACAAAAAAAGATAAATAAGAAAAAAGGAAAAATAGCGAGCAAATAAGGAAAAACATTTCGAAGTTCACCGGGAAACTAACTAATTAAATTTTATTTAAAGAATATACCAACCGTTTTCTACAACATCAATTTATTAACAAATTAATTATCTTTGAGCATATAGGTTTTAAGCGGTTGTAAAAATTGGTTTGCATCTATCTGAATCGTAGAATTTATCCAAATTTAATAATAATCGGAAGATAGAAAAAAAGTTCCCTCCAAGGTTACGTTTATTGGAAGGCACATTTACAATCGTCTAGAACGTCTTTAATATCTTACGAGTTGCCTGGCAAAACATATTGTGAGTTATGTTCAATTATATGATAGACTAAAACAACAAGACTCGCATTTCAAATTGAAATGGCAAAGAGCAAGTTCCAAATACCGTATACTTTAGTCAAACGAACGTTAAGCCTTTGAATCATACACCGTTAAGAGGCAGCACTTCTGATTTCAGTCGGAAAGTACGAAAGCAATTACAGAAAGTGATATAATTAATTAAGCAATTCTTGCAGCTACGGTTACCTTACTTTACCAGTTTCATCCACCAAGTTTTCGGATATTTGGTAAATTACATTTTAAGGATTTTAGTTGAATGACAAAAAACGAAACTCCTGCAGATTCAGCTTGTTCACGTTTTCATCTGTCGATAATGTACTAGTATGTGTCTATAACAGCCGCAGCCATACGTATATTGTGAACCGTTTTTAGATTTTGGCACAAAAATATATAATTAAATTAAAACCTAGTTGAAGTTGTACCTATACATGTCGTGTGTCTTTAAGAAGATGCTTAAAATGACATTGAAGCTAATAAAACCATTGTTTCTCAAAAATTAAATTGTTTAAAAATACACACAAATTGGAAAAAAATGTGTGTTATGCTGTCTCGGTATAAATGTGTGTCTTCATTAATATGAGTACCAAGTTGATAAAAAATCTACAAAAAAAAACTAACTTTTATTCTAACGAACTTTTGTTTATACTAGATGTAATCATTCCGCTTAAAACGTACCTAGCACATTTTCAAAAACCGCAAAAATAAATGAATTTATGTTTAGCTTAAGTTATAAAAATTTTAAAACAAAGTTCGTTTTTGCTGGGGAAAAATTATAGTAGTATTGTGGGAAATCGGAAAAAGATAGGAAAGCAGTTACAATTTATAATACAGGAAGCATCGCAGATATCTGAACCCTTTTATATTTTTAACTAGATCCTAAAATTCTCTAAAATATTGGACTAAATTTTAAACTTCGCAACCATATTGTGTATTTCACGTTGTTACACAGCGATACTAAAAAAAGTACTTAGAAAAGAAAAAGTAAAATTTATACATATAAGAGAAAGTCGTGTTAGTTGTGCTATTTATAACTCAAGACCTAAACCGAGTTAGCTAAAAATGATGGAGAGGTCACTTAAAGCCAATAAACAGATAAAACCTTTCATTTAAACCACTTAAAGCAAAATAAAAAAAACAGAATTTTAATTTGTCCATACAAACTGGACGGGTGGAAAGACGTTTGCCGGAATAGTTAGTAATAAATAGTTTAATTCTATATCTCCAATTTTTTTTAATATGTTCTCTATTACGTTTCAGACTTCTTTACATAGCGAAACATTCAAACTCGTTATAACACTTTTTTGAACGTTTTTGTTGTACAAAAGAATATTTTTTGGAAAAAAGTAATGTTTTTTTTTTTACTTATTTACACTTTATTGTACACGTAATAGAGAGTTGACAGCGAGAAAATACAAATATAAATATTGTACTAAAGGCTAGCTTACATAAACTTCGAAAATTATTGAAAGTGGTAGTTGAAGGTTTATAAATAAAAAAAAGACGGGTTGCACTCCGGTAGTACCGGCAGAAGCGAAAACTTGAATATTAACGTTGTGCATTATTGATATTTTGGAATGGTTAGGGAATAATTATGCACGAATTGCTTTAATTATCAGTATGAAAGTATTATCATTTTACAAATACTATATTCATATTAATAAAATAAAACTTAGCTAGAGTAAAACCACGTGACGGCTAGGAGCGTCGTCATATTATCTGTACATCGAACATTGCTCGTCTACATATAAAGCTTAGTTTCAAGATGGAACAAATAGAGCAATGTCTGTTGATATTATACGTATCTGCTATCTGTGAGAATGTAATGGTAGGTATATTGCGGCGTATTATCCATTGCGCACCCTATACATACATACATACATATCTTCACGCCAAGTCCCTTACGGGGTAGGCAGAGAGTATCGAGTTTCAGACCTCACGATCCTGACAAACCTGTCTTGCTTCCTT
>NJDC01002467.1:59786-70724 GCA_002245475.1 Calephelis virginiensis
ACACAATTTCGCGAGGCTGTTTGGAACTTTTTGAGACTGATCCCGAGGACTTTTTGTCTAGATATGTTAAGATGGATGAAAGCTGGGTTCACCACCATACTTCTGAATCAAAGCAACAATCCAAACAGTGGAAAAGATCAGACTCTCCTACACCGAAAAAGGCTAAGGTTGTTTTGTCGACTATGCGAAGGGCATTATTTTTGTAGATTATTTACCGAAAGGTCAAACTATAAATTCTAGTTATTATTGTAATCTTTTACGAAGACTCCGGGAAGAAATAAAAGAAAAAAGGCCGGGAATGTTGCGTAAGAAAGTTTTGTTTCATCAAGACAATGCACGTGTTCACACTTCGGTTGAAACAATGTCTGTAATCCATGATTGTGGCTACGAATTGCTGCCCCACCCACCTTATGCGCCGGATTTAGCCCCCTCGGATTATCATTTATTTCCAAATTTAAAAAAAAAACTTGGGTGACTCGAAATTTTCGACCAAAGATGAGGTAATAGTCGCAGTAAACGACTATTTAACGATAAACAAGTTGCAGGTCAGGTGGAATAAGTGTGTTGAGCGAGATGGAGACTATGTCGAAAAATAAAAATAAATTTAGACCCACTTTTCTTTCATTTTCTTAGTCGGGCTTAGAACTTTTGGATCCACCCTCGTATATTTATCGTTTTGGAGAAACGGGCGTGGGGATTTGAGGATAGGTTTGCCTCCCAATATAATAAAAAAAAAACTGCATTTATGATCGCACCTAATAGTATCATATAGAACTTTTTTTTGTCATGACATTGGAAGGCAATGAAGCAGACGGATTTCCGACTATTTTGCTGTTATACATATACTCGTAATAACTAATGACGTTATCGATAAGAGAGGAATTTAAATTTTTACAACAGAATTTGAATCCCTGAGTAATTCACATGATTAGAGCATTTGTCAGCGAGAGACAAGATACATGTTTAAGGTCTATCCGACGTAAAATTGTTTTTTTTTTCATTAAAGTTGTAAAAGAATGGTAACGATGCGCTTCCTACATAAATGGATTATTAACTGTAAAACAGTTCGAGACGGTTCCGATATAATCATGAAATTAAAAACTGCATTTTCGCCGACTCAACCTAACCTTAAATTTTATTGTGTGTGTTGTCACATCTGTGGTCTAGCGGTCCGGCGTCGGGCTTAGCTTCTTGAAGTCACGCGTTCGATCCCCGCGTCGGCAACAATTAAAATTAGAAAATGTATATTTTCAACTAACTTATCAATATAACATTGCCCAGGATTGGACATGGGCCCGGTTGGCGATAGGCTTGTTGCCACCTATCACATTGTGGGACTTAGTATCTTCGGCTAGTCGTGGGTGCCCTGGTTGTGCCTCTGCCTACCCTTTAGAAGATATGGGCGTGAAGATATTTTTTTAAATTGTATCTAAAACATTTCGATCACGTCAGCTTTGACATACACAGTTACACACACTCATATATACACACACATACATAGAAGAGAAAGATCAATTAGGTGCTTTACTTAAGGTTTAGGTATAAAGCCTCTTGCGATTTTAAATTTACTTTCTTATTTTAAAAACAGGGTATAAAAAGATATAACTAATGTAATTTTAGTCAAAAGGGATGGCAAACATTAATCTACGAAGGAAAACTTTACTGCGTAGTTAGACGTTGCGGTGTTAGTGGCATACTAAGCCTTTTTTGTCCCTTACGAGCTTGAAACTATTTTCACAGGATTCGAAAACGAATAGAGCGTTAAAGTGCTTCACTAAATTTTACTGATATATCTAAAACAAATTGATAACAAATATTTTATTTCCACCCTTTTATTAACTTAGTTTGTATCTACGTAGATATGTGACTGAATTTTAGAACGTGGTTTTCACCCACTTCAAAACCTTGGATATTAAGAAACACGCTTATACATTTACATAAAAGAAGGGCAGACCTATAGATCAGTATTACCGTCACTAACACCTTGACAACTAACTAAGTGGTAGAGTTTCGCAGCTACTCCCCCGGATTGGTACCACTTTACCTATTCCTTCCGCCATAACGTCAGTGCTTGCGGTTGACGTGTTCTGGTTCAAATGATAATGTAGCCGATAAACTTACTTTTGCTCGAGGCTTAACATCTGGCCTCAGATTGGCTACGCACCATTATCACCTTTAGTGTCTTCAGGCGGATTTCTTACATCAGAAAACTATTCAACTCGTTAATATTTTTTATATCATAGAATAATAAACATACAAAAATTAATACGGTCGAATTGAGAACCTTTTTTTAGTTGGTTAAAATGAATCTATTCCAAAGCGAGGTTTTGAGTCAAAAAGCTAGACTTGCTTTGCATAACTCTGTGCTTATTCCAACGTTTTTGTATGCAAGCGAGAGTTGGGTATGTCAGAAAGAGCATAAAAGTAGGATAAATGCAATCGAAATGAGAGCACTACGGAAAATCTGTGGTGTAACGTTCGTTGACCGCATTCGTAACAGCGAGATCCGAGAAAGAGTGGGATTGAAAGAAAATGTCGGTGTTGAAATGCGAAAGGGCATGCTCCGATGGTTCGGTCATGTGGAAAGAATGACAGATGAAAGATTGACAAAGCAGATATACAATGCGAATGTGGATGGATGTAGGTACCCGGGGAGACCAAGGCTGACATTTCACGATCAGATCAATCGGATATTATCCGAGGGTGGTGTCAAGAGTCTCCGAAACCGGCGTGTTTGTATGAAAAGGGTTATGAATGTGAAGGAAGCAAGACAGGTTTGTCAGGATCGTGAGGTCTGGCACTCGATACTCTCGGTCTACCCCGTAAGGGACTTGGCATGAAGATATGTATGTGTATGTTAAAATGAATCTCCATTTTTTTGTCTTTATAACATCTGAACGGCTGGACTATGTTTGATTTTTTTGTCATGTTATTTGTTGTCAGAAGAAGGTGGAATCGACTCTGTCAGCTTAACTTGTAGTTTATACATTGATTAGCAAAAGATAAGAACTAGTAATGTAATAAGAAAGAAATTATAATCAATGTTCATTGTTCTCTTAAACTCATCTCGAACGGCAGAACATTGTCAGCGAGTAACCAAGATTAAGAGCAATTCCTGTTAAAAATGAACTTTTTTCATTTCTAAAATGTAAAACAGAACTCTACAAAAATGTGTATTACTTCATTAATACTTTAAAAAAATAAACGACATTTTAAGATTTGGAAATACGTTTTAATTATGAAAATACAGTTTTATCAACAAAATTTGACTTAGGTTTTTAAATAAGAGGTTTAATAAATTCTTTCAGGACTGATATTGCATTTGTTGTCAACTCTTGTTACTGTAGATGTCTATAAGTGGTGAATACTTTCTATCGGGTAGCCTACTCGCTCGAATACCAGTTTCTTTACTGTAAAAAAACGAGAAATCCCTGGTTGACAAATTAGAGGTTTTGATGATAATCATACACCAAAGGACACCAAACAGGTTAATATTTTGTTGTCATTTGTGTCAACACAGTTAAAACAACCAAAGGAAAATGGAATGTAAAGTTTTATTAATTCCAATAATAGTATGCCCAACAAATCATTTCAACTTACGTATACTAGTGAAAATAGTAATCTCAATAACTAGATTATTTCTATAGTGGGCTATGAGATCGACACACTCAATCCTTTCGCCATTTTTTGGGTGAAAATTGCAACATCTCCCTTATATCGATCACAGCCACCCATTAAATACGTGTCAACTGATTAGAACTACGCCATTCTGCGGAAATTACCCCGGGAAACCATTATATCTTAATTAGTATCTTTTTTTGTCACATGAAACACAATAATGTGGTACTTATTTTTTAATATATGTGGATAATTCTATAAAGATATTAATAATTTATAATTAATATAAATAAAAACCTTTTTTTTTGGAATGACTAATGTGTTGCCAACCTCGCGGTTTTTACAACTTCACTGGGCTTTGTGGGCCGAGCAGAGTGCTCAGCCCGAGACATCATTATTTAGATGGATTGGACTGTTCCCTACAACGCCAGCAACAAGGGCTGTCTCCCGGGAGACCGTACCTCGACTTGGTGCTGCGTTCTGGTTACTGGGTTAAAAATCTTCTTGCCTAACATATCCATAAATGGTTTACTAGTAAAGTAATTATTTCATGTTAATTGTAATTTTATTCAAAAATTTTAACAACGTGCACAATATTTTTATTGTTACAATTGTATATTATATGTAAACGAGATCTGTCTTTTTTGTCAGAATATGTTCAAAGTGAGTTCGTGACTACATTTTAAACTGGTGGTAGTTTTTAGTAATTACAAGAACAAGAAAGTGTATGACATATGTAAAATACGTTTTTTTTAATATTTACGTTTAATGATTTTGTATAGGTGTTGTCGATTTCAAGATATATTTTTTACAACTTTTCACTTATTAAAGTTGAGGTTATAAAAGCAAGTTTCATCATAACCGATTAATTAAACAATTTCAATGGATATGTTATTTTTTTAACATAGCGGCTTCGCTTTGGTGCCTTTAAGGCTACAACAAGCGAAAAAATCAATGAATGAACTTAATTAAATACTGTCAATGAACACTTCAAAATAAATAAATCAGATTGAATATTATAGCCGCAAGTGTCAAGTGACTACTAGGTGGTAAAGTGCTATGCAGCAGCTTGCCTGGAGTAATACCAAGTTGTTTTACCTATATCTTGTTGCCATAGCCTATGTTCGCATTCTCGTGTTCTTGGTTAAGGGATAAGATTGTAAGTATATTTGTCAATCCGTCCAAGCAAACAAATAAAAATAACAAATGTGGTGGTCTATAGACGATGGTTGTCACTTTATATCAGGCGAGCTTTCCGTTTTCCTACTGTCAAGTCACACAAATTGATTTAACCATAAGGTCAGCAAATTAAATGATTGTGTTATGGGCCCAAGTCAAAGAAATTTATGCATAGAAATACTTAAAAAATGACGGTGTAAGTTTAATAATTTGTTTTTTTTTTCGTAACATAAATGCGTTTTCCTATCGGGAATCGAATTCCAGACTCGCGATTGGTCTGTATAGTTGGGCGTGTACGCTAAACACCTCGAATCAAACCTCAAACCAGCGTTGCGCACAAATACGTTAAAAGACCACAAAAAGTTTAAAATTATATAATATACTAGCTTGCACCCTCGCACTCACGGGCTAAAGTATTTTTTTGTGAATTATTGCCCACTTATTTAAGGGTCCCACAGTTACTATCTAAGCGTGTGCCAAATTTCATGAAAATTGGTTCAGCAGTTTTTGCGTGAGGGAATAACAAAACAAATTTACAAACTTACGCATTTATCATATTAGTATGACATGTTATACTAATGTGTAAACTATATACCTGTATAGTTTCATTTAAATCCATGATAAACATTCATTCATTCTTACAACGTTTGTTGGCAATTATAACATTAGCATGATACCTAAACGATAAAACAAAATATTGGACAAAACTGAAACATCTCCCTTACATCAATTTCTAATACCAATTAAACACTTGTTTAATGTATAAACTATAATCTTGTAAAGTTCCATCTAAATTCGAAGTAAGCATTCATTAATTTGCAATATTAGCAGAATTAACAATAAAATAAAATGTTGGAAAAAACCGAAACATCTCCCTTACATCAATTGCTGCTACCTATTAAACACTTGTTAACTGATTCGAAGTACGCCATTCTCGCAAAGTTTCACCCTCCAAGATATCTCATCTCGATAAGTGATTTTATTTTCTTCACGTATGAAACTTCTGAGTAGACAAGTTCTACAAGTTGGGATTATCGATGAAATAAATCAGGAACCAAGGTGTCGGCGGGATTTATTGGTCGTGAGTTGGGGACATTTGTCTTATCAGATTTAGATAACTAGTTTTATATTTTGGAAACGTTTAGCATGCAATGCATCCTTAATCTCTTTTTATGGGGTTTGAAGGCAACCGAAAATTATTTTTTGAAGGTAAGAAATACACAATGCTCTTTTTGAATATATTTATTTCACTTGGATCTGACAAAGATTCCGAACACGGCCACTTGTTGAGAAAATCCGGCGAAAGAGAATCACCAACAACACAACAGACAGACAACAGAACACAATGCTCCTGCAACATCTATGGTGTCATAAACTTGTGTGTAGTTCTTCACTTGCTCATTACATAGAATAAAGTATGTAATTTAATTCTTACTACTCCATTCCTCAATCCAATGCCGGTATTTTCAGAAGGTTACGCCTTGGAGACCGTTAATAAAAGAACTTACACATCAGTGATCTAGAGATCAGGTAACCCGATTGCTCGTTTGCCATTACCGTCTCAATTATGAAAAATGAGAATAAATGAATTTTTATCAGATCCCTAACCTTGGACAAAATAGATTAAACAATTACCACCAATATAATTTGAAACTTCCCTTAACTTTATAATTTTATTAACAGGGTCTGGTTAACATTCACCGTTCCCCAATCATTGTTATAACGTTGGCAACACTGTCGATGAATTTATAATGAACTCTATAGAAAATTAGCTTTTTGATGAAGAACTTGGTAAGGTACGAAAATGATCGAATTTATTTGATAAACTTCGTCTAAGCTACTTAGTCATTTCTTATATTTCAAACAAAAAAAAATTGATTTGATGATTTTATCCCCAGATTTCGTTTTACGTGAGCAGATAGCGAACAAGCATGTGGCTCTCCTTTTTTAAGATATTAGAAGACAAACAAGCAGGATTTTTCGGGGTAAGAAATTCACGTCGTCTAAAGACACCAAAGGTGGTAATGGTGCGTTGCCAACCTGCGGCCATGATAGACCTTAACAGAAGTAAGCTTACCGGCTACCTTACTCTCCAAACCGGGACGCATCAACGGTAAGCACTGAAATTATGGCGGCAAGAATAGGTGAGGGGGTGGTACAAATCTGGGCGAGACACCTTGAGACTCTGCAACCTAGTCGGATATTACGGTATTAGTGACGGTAAGCCTATGCTCGCCTTTTATGAGCTACTTAGGACAGGAAGGCAGATGTTCCATTCTGCAAAGCAGGCCGGACCAACACGGAGTAGATAGCGAACAAGCATACGACTCTCCTTTTTAGTAGTTTACGGTAGATAGGGATAAATTAATTTACATTCTAAAAATTGTGTGTATTAATAAATAATCATGTAATCTCAAAACAAACAAAAAACAGTGTGTAAATAGTAAATCGTGAATAAATAATTAAAAACATATTAAAATATTTGCACACCACAAGTTGGTAGAATATGTAGGAACGCTTAAATAATTTTGTAACATCTTTGTAACACTCATATTCCGAAAATAAATATTTTTTCTTTTCTTTTTCTTTTTTTTTTATATAAGAGGAGGCAAACGAGACAACAATAGATTACTGTGTCAAACGAGAGCTTACCAACTTCTGGCAAATGACAACACATAAAGTAGGTACAGACCATCTAACAAAATCGACAACCGACCATAATATCTTAACAGCGTAGTGTTATTTTAGTAGTTATATCCAGCCGCCCTATCTTTGATTCTATTAGTAACATTTATTTCTTAACAGTAGAACATTATTTTGCTTTTTTATTTATAAACACAAACAGTGCTAATCACTTCGAAATTAGAATAACAATCAATCACGGTTAAATCAATATTAGGTTTCTGAAACGGGAAGAGAGGTTTTATAAACTAATTATACAGGAATCAAATTTAGAAAACTCTGAGCCAAAGGGTGCAATTTTTTACCGAGATTACCAAAGTTTTTTCATTAAATTTCAACAAAGAATTTGAAAAGTTTTTACCATTAACGATAGGAATAAGTTTTTGATCTCATTTTCAGGTTGATCAAACATTTATTTTTATTATTATTAAACCAGAAATTATGTTTTATTAGCTTAATTTATTATAACTTTGTACATCCAAAAGCGAGGAATAAATTTTTGATCTCATTTATAGGTTGATCAAACATTTCGTATTTGTTATGAAAAAACTAGGAATGACGTTTTACCTAATAACAAAGTCTCATAAATATAACAGCATGATTGCCTTTTTAGTAACTCTAAGCATGGCCTGCTTACCACAAAAATATTTATATGCCTATTTAGCTAGATATTGGTGGTGATTCTGCTGTCCACAAACTAAACTTATTCTAAATGCATGCTATCTTTTTCAAATTAAACAAAAACAAAGGAGATGTAACATTTTAGACATGTCATATTGGTCCAGGACTGTCAATTGTGATGTTCCTAATCAGTGTTTGCCGAGTGATACATTAAACGTCTGTAGAAACGTCATGTACGGTCTAATCTGACAGCACTAAAAGTGTTTTGTCTCTTTCGATAACTTTCGTTGAAAGAAGATAGCGATAACTTAAAATTAGTTTAGCAAGTGCGCAACAAAATTACCACCACCGTTTCCCCTTTGCTAATAAAACTTACGCGCTCGTTGATCTGGTGTGTAATTTCACTTTTGCTAACAAAAAATGAAGTTACAACACAGATCAACGAGTGCGTAACTTTTATTAGTGTAGGGGTTTAAAGTGGACATCCAACCAATAACATGGTACACGTGGATTACTTGTCAGCGTTATTGGTTGAGAGTCCAATTTTAGACATTGTTTAGTAAAACGTTTTGTGGAACGATCATTTAATTTTTTTTGTAGTAAGACGGCAGGTAATTTTTTATTGATTCGGGCTTTACTTTTGAGATATCCACTACAACAGAGGTAGACATTTATTTATTCGTGTAGTTAAATTAGCAGAATAGCTTCTAAGTAACACTGGTCTAGCTTGAAAAACAATCCAACTTCTCTCATCTTTCGCAAACCTGTTGAAGATCCATGATGATGCATTGACTCACACTCAAGTGCAAAATGTTCTGATTTTGTGGTGGTTTCTCAGACTGGTTTATTGAAACATTTATCCCGTTTGCCATACCCAGCCATTAGTTACACGAGTTTTATTAAATCATTAAATTGAAGGCTCATTTTAAATCTCTATAATATGCTATTGCCTATAAATCGCTTCCGCGGTCCAGTGTCGGACTTTCCTTCTTCAGGTCAACGGTTCAATTCCTGGGTCGGTAACAAAAAATAAGTAGTTTAAATTTTCTA
Source organism: Calephelis virginiensis (assembly GCA_002245475.1). Taxonomy (NCBI): domain Eukaryota; kingdom Metazoa; phylum Arthropoda; class Insecta; order Lepidoptera; family Riodinidae; genus Calephelis; species Calephelis virginiensis. The sequence goes on from NJDC01002467.1 coordinate 68,937, forward strand.
ACAAAAATAATGTTGCCCGGGATTGGAAGTGTGCCCAGTTGGGGATAGGCTTGCCCACCTATCTCATTATGGGAGTAAATGCCGTCGACAATATGAGCGTGAAGATACTTTACTTTTTTTATAATAAACTAGCATCCCATCTCAGCGTCGCACGTGACAAACTGTTATGTTATAAAAATATATTTTATTGAATCAGGCGTTGCGAAAATCCATTTTAACACATGTAAAATAAGCCTTCATTTTGCTAATTCCGCTTAAGCAGTGTGACTGTTCTGGCAAACAATCCTCCAAATAACACATAATGTGACAAGCCTAACTAACGTTCCCACCGCCCACCTCTGCATGATCACGAATAGAGTCCGAACACGGGAAACAAAACCACTTGTCACGTCCTTCGCCAACTTTATCGAAGAACTCACCACAGAGAACAAAAAACTCACTCGACGTACGTTTCGCCTCTACACCGAGGCATCCTCAGGAATCGACCGTACCGTACAAACGACGACACACGAGTGACTTGCCGCCGCCTCGATTGAGCTCTACGTGTGACCATCTGTAGGATAGGAGATAGGAGATAGGAACATACTCGCATAATGGAATACGATGAAAAATTTTACATGTTTATTTTCCAAAGTATTTTTAAAATGCCGAATAAATTAATAGTTTTGCATGCTACTATATGAACGAACGTTCATTAATCCTGCAACTTAATGGCCGAAAAACCAATGTCCCGTTTTGAACGCTAAAACATGGTCACAATACACACAATCAATTTCCTACAAAGATAACACATGTAATGTTTGATTTTCTCATTAGAAGTCCATTCTATCTTAAATCAATTGTCCGAATTCAGAATTAGATGTAAAGGATAACAAGAAAACGTTATGGCTAACCCAAACCTTTTTTAACCTGTCAAAACAATGACTATTTTCATAGGATATTTATTCTGTGTTAGCAAGCACCCTCTTTAATAAGCTCCTAATACAAACACAATAAAAGAAAGTATATTTCTATATGATTGGAAATAAGGGTCTCCATTCGAGCACGTAATGAAAAGGTCTCAGGAAGTAATTGATTTCTAAATACTAAGGACTTTTGAACTTGCGTGGCGACTTTCGGGATTCGTGTAATATTTTTTGGAAGTATTTTATATTTCCTTTGAGGAATTAAGGTCTTTGGTATGAAATTATAAAGATTTGTTTCTGTGTATGAAGATTTTGTAATGTAATTTCTCAAATTACTGAAACGGATCCTAAAGTTTTTTTGAAATTGTAGTCTTAGCTCAATTTTTTGTGCACCATATTAATCTAATACTCCTTTCATTGTCACTACAGATAATACTTCAGCGGGACCATTTGACTGTTAATCTAAAACTCCTTCCATTGTCACCACAGATAATACTTCAGCGGGACCATTTGACTGTTAACCTAATACTCCATCATCAGACATGTATTTTTTTTATGATATGGAAAATCAAACAAGTATTTGGATTTCCTGGTGGTAAGAACGCCGCCTAGAGACACACACCAAAGGTAGTAATAGTGCGTTGCTATACTGAGGCCGAGATGTTAGGCATCGAGCAAAAGTAAGTTTACAGGCTACCTTATCCTCCAAACCGGAAATTTAATAGGTAAGGTGGTAGTACCAATCCGGGCGAGTCGCTGCAAAACTCTACCACCTAGTCAGATGTCACGGTGTTACTGACGGTAAGCCTATGCTCGCCTTATACTAGCTACCTGGCAGGAAGGCAAATGGTCTATTCTGCAAAGGAGCCCGGACCAACATGGA
>NJDC01002467.1:79368-91135 GCA_002245475.1 Calephelis virginiensis
ACGGTTATTTTTGGGAACGGACTTGAAGTACTCTTAAAAGAGTTAGTTAAATGAGGCTAATGCTGCTAAAATCGTACTAAAAGAAGCAAAAAGCAAAAGAAAGCAAGTAAACTTCACTTCACTTCAATTTTGCCTATTTGTAAACAAATGAATGAATTTATATTAAAACTAGTTCAAAGCGAGGTTTTGAGTCAAAAAGCTGGACTCGCTTTGCATAATTCTATGCTTATCCCAACGTTATTGTATGGAAGCGAGAGTCAGGTATGTCAGAAAAAGCATGAAATTAGGATAAATGCGGTCGAAATGAGAGCGCTACGGAAAGAGGCTCACCGTCACTAACACCGTGACATCTGACTAGGTGGTAGAGTTTCGCAGCGACTCACCCGGATTGATAACACCGCCTTACTTGGCGTGAAGAAATGTATACATGTATGTATATTTTTTTTATCAAGTTTACCGTAAAGACCAATAAGTACAAGAAATTGTTTATTTCTCATAAACCATACAAAGGTTCTTGTGACGCTATATATAGATCTAAAAACTACCATCGGATTTGAAAACGGCCACTCACTGAGAAGATCTGGCAAAAAAAAAAACTCAGCGAGCTTGTATTTTTTCTTATAAATTAATTTACAAAAGTTTATTACATTTACAATTAATTTGTAGAGATTGGTATGAGGAGCAATTAATCCCAAGCATTTTTGTCGTTGAAATATTCTGTCATCTTAAAAAATCACTCACCAACACAACTTACACACAACTTAATGCATTTATTAAATTTAATAAATGTTAAGTATTTTATGTGCTCGGGAAGTTTACTGTAAAAACGTATAAATTGGCTCATGAAAGAATAACTAATTCTGTGAAGAAGAGACATGTGGACAATAAGATTGCTTTTGCTCCTCATATTCACACAATATACAATATGTTTTAAAATTTTATTGAGAAGTCATCATTTGAATATTGATTTTTTTTAGATTTTCCTCTAAGGAAAACTCTTGGGCTTATATTATAAATTGCTCGCATGAGGCTTTTGAAAGACAAATATTGTGTCTACCTCAGCAGAGTTTAACCAGATAATCAGAATCAGAATCAGAAAAATCTTTGTTCACGTGAACTATACAAGTGGCACTTGCACACATCGACACTTTTACAAACAACTACCGGATTGGAGTCGGAAGAATGCCATTAGACATGATGTTGTCTAACTAAAATAAACAATTCTAGCGGTGTATTTATCATCTATGTAGCACCTATTAACTGTCTCATTTTCTTAGCAGCGTAAGTTAGTAAGCGTAAGTAAGTATGGAGCTCAATCTATTAGTAAGTTTTTCCATGTACGGGCTTTATTGTAACTTTTGATTCTATTGTTTCCTAAAAATGTAGTTTAATCTACTAAGTCCAGTTTATCCCTATTTAGTTGTACATTGATATGTACCTACCTTACATTAGATTGTTTCGCATCGTTCGTTTTGTCATACGTATCCAGTTGCTTTTTCACTTTAAATAATAGTGAAGTCTCATCCACCAACAATATTCTTTTATGGTTATCCCTAACTTTACTAAGTCATGTTGTATTTGAGGAACAGAAATGGTCCCAGAATGGTACCCTGGGAAACACTCATGGTAACAGAACCTGTCGATTTTAGATCACTTATCTCAACTTTCTATATAGTCCATATGTAACCAGCCGAATAGATAGTTGTTAAGTTATCCAATAAAACATTCTTATGAACCACACACAAAAATCATACAATCAAATTTAAATCCTTTTCTTGTGTTTAGTTGTTAAAAACGTATTATTTTAGTATTTACTGCAGTGTTCAATCAATTGAATTGCAATAACTACATGGTTTACAAATTATTAAAGTAGGAAAGGTGCGCTCGCAGCATGTTAAAAAGATCGCAGAAAAAAGCATAACTAAGCGCAACTGCAAAATCCAACTTCAACTATTTCATTGGATACCTACCAAGTAGCGATTTGATACTTATTTTTTGAAAATATAGCGTACTGTTCTGAGAGGGTCTCTTATTAGTTCTAAATGATCCAACAAGTAGTTTTTGAGGTATACATAATAATAACAAAAACTTTCACTTATCTTAACGACCTCATCTAAAAATAATCATCAAAATCAGTTGGCTACTGGCTTAACAAACACAAAAAAACAGGAGAATTGAATATCTCATTGTTTTTTGAATTTGGTTAACAAATTTAAACGAGCCCGTTGGTTTTGACTCGGTAGTTTAGACCGCAAAGACAATTAGAGGCCTCGACCATGCGCAGAGTGTCGAAAAACATAACCCTTCTTTCGTAGCTAAATAAAAAGATACTTCGAATCCTTTGCAGTGCAAATATTGAAGTTGAAAGTTAATGGATTGCACATACGATTAGTGTCATTATCATGAATCTGGATTAAAATGGCAAATTTTCAAAGTGCATTTAGTAACCCAATACACTATTCACACTACTCTACACTTGAACGAACGTAATTGCTGAAGGAATGCTACAATGTAACATTTGTTGAAAGCAAACAACCCGTAACATCCAACTCCGAACACTCGGATATTAACCGACAATTTAACTTTACGTGTTTGACTTTGCGTCTTATTTTCGTGTTACATGTTATTGTACAGCTTGTAGTTTTGGGTTACTTAGTTTTTATGACAAGTTTTCATATTTCCAGTTTTGATATTTTATGTTTAGCAGTTGTTTTCAGTAAACTAGTAGACCGTCCCGGCTTCGAACATGTGGACAAATTTCTATTTTTTCCTTGAAATAACCGAGCACCAGGGATAATGACGGCTTCTAATGGTAACAAATAATCAAATCCTTCCCTTATATTATTGGTACAAATAGTGTAGATGACATACCAACAGCAGAGCCACCAATAGTAATTTCAAATTATACGAGGAACCGTTGAAATACCTGAATTAAATTTCAAACACATTGGTTCAGCCGTTTAGAAGTTATGTGAAATAGATAAGTTTTCTAGCCGTTGTTCCGTGGGGATGAAGCATTTTGCCGCGATAAATAGTAGCCTATATTCACAAGGGATCCAGATAACCATAATGGCTAATGAACAAAGATAACCCGTATTTTATAAGTTTCTGACCCTCCTCCACCCTTAAATCATGTCTAAATTGTAAAAAAATCCAAGCATGCACATACTGGCATAGAATAAACTCACCGTCCGGCATTATTTCGGGTCTAAAAAAATTAGACAGTTTACCCTCCACACGAGGTATAAGTATCTTCACGCCCATATCCCCGAAGAGGTAGGCAGAGGTACAACCAAGGCACCCACGACTAGCTGAAGACACTAAGTCCCACAATGTGATATGTGGCAAGCCTATCGCCAACCGGGCACATTTCCAATCCCGACCAACATTTTTTTATTAGAAAATTGGAAAAATCCAATTTTCTTTTTGGTAGCCGACCCGGGATTCGACCCGGGACCTCATGCAGTCAAGTCCAACACCCGGACCGCTAGACCACAGAGGCGACACGAGGTATATCCTATATATACCCCATAACGAAGGTATAAGGTAAGTAGCCGTGATACAAGGTATCGCCCATATCATCTAACTCATTTAAGTAAATATCAAAAGCCCGTCTTAGACTCTCCGACTAACCCACCATGATAATGCTTACTAACTTACTTAAACAATAATCACTTTCTTAGAATTACAATTTTTTGTGCAAAAGTTACAAACAATTTTTTTTTTTCGAAATGACTACTGTTGTGTACGGTGTACGTCTATAGACTTTAACAACGTCACCGGGCTAGTGGGCGAGCAGAGTGCTCAGCCAGAGATTGAATTTTGGGTGGGGCCTGGGACCCCCTCCCTTAGGGCGTCTCCTGTGAGACCGTACCTCGGCTAAGGATGGGAACTTGGGACAAAATTAAGATATTTATAATTTTTAAAGAAAGAAAAAATCTCGCCCCAGACAGGATTTGATCCTGTAACCTTTAGTCTCAAGCCAACGAATGCTCCAACCAATTGAGCTACTGAGGATTCAAGTCCCGTGGCGAAATTTTTAATTCCTTTCTTACCCGTTAACCCAAGCACAGGGCAAGTGCTAAAATAAAAATACTTTAAAATTAAGATATAATTATGACGTCCTAAAAACTAATATTGCATTGACTATTATTAAAATAATCACGAAGCTATGATATGAATTGTCATCTTGGTTTAGATTTGTAACAGGAAAAATCTTTTAATATTTGTTTTTTGTTAACCTTTTTGCCATGGTATTGAATGGTATTTATTAAAAGGACGATGGCTTATGACTATCTTATCATAAACACATCAAAAACAGATATAAGCAGTATTATCACCTCTGTGGTTTAGCGGTTCAGCTGTCGGACTTGCCTGCACGTGGTCCCGGGTTCGATTCCCGGGTCGGGCAACAGAAAGAAAATTGGGTTTTTCCAATTTTCTAATAAAAAATAGTTGCTCGGTATTGGATATGTGCCCGATTGGTGATGGCTTGTCACCTATCACATTGTGGGACTTCGGCTAGTCGTGGGTGGCCACGTTGTACCTCTGCCTACCTCTTCGGGGATATGGGCGTGAAGATACTTTTATTACTGTTCGTGAATCTGGTAGTGAATAGAGAATGTCATGCAAAGAACATTTTATACAAGTGTCAATATTGAAGTAACGTAATTTTGGCTGAAAGCTACAATGTTACATACACTGTTGAACGTTAACATCTAACTCAGAAGTGTTCAGATAGTAACCGACAATTTAACTTTCCGTGTATGGTTTTTTTACGATAGTCATATTCCATACGACGCGGTATTGCTTGTTATTTGCAATGTTTTGTCAGAATTATTGATCAGCCTAATGCCTTAAATCAGGGAAGTGTCACTTCGCATTTAGGTATGTATCACCAATTAGTCCTCCCAAGACTTAGTAACAGGTTTTCACTTGCCAACACTAATTCGGCTGTCAACCAGCATAAAAAATCCATTAGCCATATTTTTAGTCAAGTCGTGCATATTTATCGTATATCACTATGTGTTTTCTTGTTTATCATTAGGTAAATAGCATAAAAATATTGATCATAAACAATAAATAATAAGATCGAATTACTCAAAGCCTAAACCTAAGTTTACAACCATTTGTTTTGCTATTTTTCCTCTATTGATGCTTCGCGAAATATGTAACTTCATCTGATTGACAAACTTAAGGAAAGTTTCAATTTTGCTGACGTGCTGTCATTTTTTTGTCGTTCCATATTTAATCAATAACTGCCCGTAGTTCTCTAGAATCTTTATATTCTCTCTAACTACCCATCTGTAATAAGAGTAAATAACTTTGAGAGATCTAAAGAACGCACTTTTGGAATCGGTGCCTCCTCAGTAATTGGTTATACTAATGTAAACTTCATTAATTTACTAAACAAGAAATCCGATTACAGCAAACATTGTATTTAACGTATTGAATTTCGATACTCTTAATTAGCAACACACGTGTACAAATTTGCTTAAGAATCTTAACTTGTTAAGGAAGTAATCAATTCCTTAAACGTTGAAAACTTCTCATGCCATATATTTGCAGTTTTCCATAAACCCAGTTGATTTAACGAGTCCTATAAAGAACTTGTTTCTGATTGTTTTATGACTCTTTTTATTTAAGAGATTTATATGAAAGTGAGTACCTGGTTAAAACAGTTATTTTTGAGAACGGACTTAAAGTACTCAAAAAAGAGTATGGTTAAATGTGGGGAGGGCATATAAATCACAGTGAACTTCACTTCAATTTTGCCTATCTGTAAACAAATGAATATAAATTACACTACACTTAATAATTATTATTTTTTTATAAAAAACAATAAGTACAAGAAATTGTTTATTTCCCATAGACCATACAAAGGTTCTTGTGACGCTATATATAAATCTAAAAACTACCATCGTATTTGAACGCGGTCGCTCACTGAGAAGATCCGGCAAAAGTAACTCAGCGAGCTTGTCTTTTTTCTTATAAATCTAATTAAAAAAAATATGACACATATATAATTTGTAGAGATTGTTGAAAGAGACAGATTTGTTGAGATGAGGTGTAATAAATTCCAAGCATTTTTGTCTCCGAAATATTCTGTCATCTTAAAAAAGTTCATCGCCACATAATTTAAATTTAATGCATTTACTAAATTTATTAAATACTAAGACTTTTATATGCTCTGAAAGTTTATTATAAAAACATAAACATTCGCCCATGAAAGAATAAGTAACTCTGTGAGGAAGAGACATAATAAGTATAACAAAATTGTTTTTATTTCTCATATTTACAAAATTTGCATCACATATTTTTAAACAAATCTATATATTACGGACAAATAAAAAATATAGTGAGAAGTCACCATTAGGATATTGACTTTTAGACTTTTCTCTTAGGAAAACGCTTGGGCCTGTGTTATAAATTGCTCGCATGAGGCTTTTAAAACACAAATATTCTCTTTGCCTCAGCAGAGTTTAACCAGAGAATCAGAAAAATCTTTATTCACGTGAACCATAAAAGTGGTACTTGTGCGCGTCGACATTTTTACACACTACCACTGGATTGAAATCGAAAGAATGCTTTTAAACATAATGGCTCTCTAACTAAAATAAACAATTCTAGTGGTGTATTTAACATCAATGTAGCATCAAGTAACTGTCTCGTTTTCTTAACAGCGTGGGTTCATAAACGTAAGTAAGTACGGAGCTCAATCTGATAGCAAGTTTTTCCTAAAAAAACTCCTAAAACACTTCCTAAAAAGTTACTCCTAAAAATGTGGTGGAATCTACTAAGTCCAGTTTGTCTCTATTGAGTTGTACGCTAATATCTTAGATTACGCATTTAAAATTTGATGCACCTAGCATTTTTTCATTAAAAAAGAGATTGTTTCGCATTGTTCGTTTTGTCATACTTAACCAGTTATATTTTCACCTAAAATAATAGTGATGTTTCGTCCACCAACACCATTATTCTATGGTTATCCCTAACTTTACTAACAAAAATGGTCACAGAATTGTACACTGGGAAACACTCATGGTAACAGAACAGGTTTTGCAGTAACTTGCCCGGATTGGTACCACATTAGATTCTTGCCGCCATAACGTAAATGCTTGCCGTTGACGTGTTCCGGTTGCGAGGTTAAGGTAGCCGGTAAACTTATTTTTGCTCGAGGCCAAACATACCAGCCTCAGGTAGGCAAATCACTATTATCACCTTTGGTGTCTTTAGGCAACATGAATTTCTTACCATCAGAAAATCCTTCTGCTTGTTTGCCTTCCAATATCTTAAAAAAGGGTCGTCGTAAAAATAAATTAAATCTTATTGGATATTTCGTTAAGTATATCTAGCGCCCTCCCCGTTAGCTCTTGCCAACGGGATTGCGACGCTAGTTCCAACTCCCTCATACGTTACTAATTTTTTTTGCCTTTGTTCGGCCTGGAAATCCCCAATTTGGAAATTTCTCCACTCCTTATCCGAATTAAGAAATAAGTACCCCTTTGATCTACGTATGAGAAAGTTCCAGATCGCATGCGTCTTCTTGGGGTCAGATGTGGCCCAGATATTCTGGGCAAGGGAGACAATCTTCTAGGTGTAACTGTTCTCCTAAGAGAACCTCGCATTCTAGGTGACACCTGACTTGATGGTGTGAGGACGGGATTTGCACTTGTAGGTACACTTTGCAGTGGCTGTAAAGATGACGACTTATGACTTGTGACTTATTATGATTGAAACCCGATTTTGGTAAATTTGATGCTGATTTCTACTTGACTAATGGCAAAATACTAACGTGAATTCCGAAATCTTAAAAAAGAAGAAGAAAGAAATATATTGACATTGTTTTCGTTTCATCTCTTTTTATCTTGCACGGGTAAAAGTAAAAGAAAATTCCCAAAGTAATACGACAACGTTAGAAACTATGGCCACCTTAAACAATAACATATGTTGTTATCTTCATATATTTTTTTCGTACTATAAACGCAGACATTACTGAATAAACTCGTAACTCATTGATTTGTGATACGGTTTCTCAATGGAATAACACTTGCACTTAAAACGTGTAACTACATGTTACAAGTTTATTCACTAATGTGAATGTTTCGTTAGATGTTTTTTGACGTTGCCATTACACTCGCCCACCCACAGATCAACGGGCGCGTAAGTATTAATTGTAAATATATAATATTTAATAGTAATGTTTAAAATCGATCTGAATGTGGTTACTCAGTCTTATAAATAGTAAAATTCGATATAAGAAATTTGGCAGCTCTATCTTTTTATGATAACTAGTTTGGCCGCCTCGTTGCTCGAAGGGTTAGCGTTTACGCTTAACTCCACCGATCAACCGCGTGGCTTGGGTTTGATCCCTGACGGGTGCAGGCATTTGTGTGATGAACATTTAAATGTCTGCTTTTCAAGATCTGGGTGTTTGTAAAGTTTGTTCGGTTATATATTTAAATATTTCTTCACAAAATTGTTGACTAACACCCATAACGTACTTGCGTATTATTTGCTTACTTGGTGGTTAGACTTCATTTGTGTCAGGTCCAGGGATATTTTTTTTATTTATTATTATATGAGTTTCACATTGGAATACAACAAAGCATATATGTCACGCTGAAGATTCTTATTTTTTTCTCTATACATATATAATATATTTACTTATTGCTTTTCACAAAAACTGTTTCTTAAATTACGTACATTTTTTTAAATATTTTAAATACACTGATTAGAAACGGGTTTTATGAAATTCGTTAGACTCTACGTTAAATACAGGTTACAGAACAAAAAAAGACTACTAAAGAACAAAAAAACAGAGACTACAGAACAAAGAATACAGGTTATTTGAATTACAGGTTAAGAGAAATGGCAACATATACAAAACTCGAAGCAGCAGCTAGTTTAAATGTCACTTCAATTGTGATGAAAACATTGAATTTTATAACGAAGATTTTTAAGTAATTCACACCTTACATTAAAAGATACCACTTAAAGAAAATGAAACTTTTACAAGAAAGGCGCACTCGACCTACACTCTAAGCATACTAATGACTGCATTAAAGAGTTGAAAATCTGTTCATTTTGAAAACAGTGGAAGCATTCTGAAGTGCCACATTTTTCTCATTTAGATTTTAATTTAAATTTTTATCTGATGTTATTTTAGATTTCTTTTTATGGAATGTTGCCGGTAAACGTTATTCCACCATAAATATGACCTGGAGTAATAAAACTTACTTTACCATGTTTTGTCATACCTCCCAAACACATTTGAAACAAATGCAATGATCGACCAAGTTACAGCATATACATGCGCATCGATGAGGCCTCTAAGGTGTCTTTGCGGTACTGCAGAAACGAATTCTGCTTTAAGTCCAGTGGTTACGTTATTGTTATTGTTACGTGATTACTCCGCCAATAGTTAACTGATTTTGATGGTTCTTTTTTATTGGGATTGGCCATGATTCTCATTAAAGATGAGGTCATCGAGATAAGTGAAGAATTTATGCACTGCTAAGTATAGTTTAAAAATCATTAGTTGGATATAAAACTAATAATCGGAACTATCTGCTTTCTTTAAACTAAATTGGTCAGGGTTCCGTAGCAACAATCATCATAATATGAATGATGTATCAGTTCATTCCTTTGGTATTTCATATACAATATATTATTGTAGTTTCAGTTAACATAACTTCTGCAATTTGCGCGGATTCTAACTAGACAGCGCTATCTCTTTATCTATTACAGTTAATAAATACAATTATTAAAAAAAAGACGGGTTGCACTCCGGGAGTGCCGACAAAAGTAAAAACTTGAATATTAACGTTGTGCATTTTTGATATTTTGGAATTGTTATTGAATAATATTGCACAAATTGCTTTAATTATTAGTATGAAAGTACTATCATTTAATCTTAACTTAATCGGACATTTTTAAGTTCGCACTGTAATCGTACAATCCGTAAAATGTTCTAGTACACTTTAATAGTACTATTAGTAGCTACCTATTAGTACTCTGTGCTAAACCATGAAACTTCAGTACGCTACCTACTAGTACGGCTAATTCATAATTTACATTGGCCAGTTAAAATAGTATTACTTTTGAGATATGTGATAAAATATTTAATTTTTTAAACTTATGGGTACATAATTCAATTCAATATAATATATATGTGTATATTAATTTTTTCTTCTACTATTATGTCCTTTGTTAAACTTATAACTTTTTCGAAAACAGCTTAACTTCTTCCCAATGTTGTATTATAATTTCTATTGACTGAAAAACTATGATATATGACATGATATTAAAAGATGTTTTACTATACTAATATCTATTTTACCTACCACAAACTGCAAAGAATTCACAACAAGAAACAGTTTACACTTGACAGTACAATTATTTAATACTGCAGATCAAGTGCTGAATGAAATAAAGTGACTATTAATATCACACAGAACGTTTAACAGTTCAGCGTTTAAAGGCTGTCTGATTCAATTCAATAGTGTATTGTGATAAAGTAGGAAATAAAGGGCTGAATGAAATTAAGATGTCTAATCATACATACAAAGTTTTACGGTCGTCGTAGGGTTAAGGCGCTGGCGATGGAATGTTGCATGATAGCTATCCGTCTTACGCATTTTTGTCTTGTCGTTTTACGAATCTGACGCGAGTTAATAAGTACTAACTTAATTCGCAAGAATATTGCAGAAATTCGCAGATTTCCATTCCAAAAAACGTCAGTAACGCCGTCGCTAAACAAACTTTTACTTCAAAAAAATCTACTTACTATATCTCGTTCAACACAATTTTCGATGGAAGTTTACATACACACCGTAGGAACGTTTAAATTACCGTTCATTGTATACGTTTAAGAGTTTTAACATTCTCTTATTTTAGAAGTTACATTGAAGGAGAGAACTCACATTTGACTACTTTGAATTCTTTACATGTGACAACCCTACCTAAAGTTCCAACCTCCCACCTCCGCGACCAGATCACAAATAGAGTCCGAACAAGGGAAACAAAACCACTTGTCACGTCCTTCGCCAACTTTGTGGAAGCACTCACCACAGAGAACACCAAATCGCACTCGACGTACGTTTTGCCTCTACACCGAGGCACCCTCAGGAATTCGACCGTGCCGTATAAACGACGACACACGATAATTTGAAAATTCACCTTAAGGTCCTATATTCCGAACTATCTTTTTCTTTACACAACGTTTAGTTTGATCTATTGGACCAAAAAGCTAGGGATTACGCCTCCATTGAAGCCCATCGCAAGTATTTAAATCAGTCAAGAAAACTTCAATCTCTAAAGCGAAACTCCTCACAAACCCATAACGATAACTGTTTTCAAAATATTCATGGTCCACATACATTTCATCCAAGAGTTACAAATCTTACAGACGTCCAGTTTCCAGAAGGTGAAATGGCAGTTTTAAAGAAAGGCCTAAAGTATAATCCAGTTTCAAAACTAACTCAAAAATCGTTGGAAAATATGGCAGTTGATGCAGAAATAGCGATTGTTTTAAACAAAAATGATGACATCATTAAAAACGTTGTAGCGCAAGACATTAGAAAGCTTTACGTTCCTCGTCTATTCAATTCAGAATTAGGTATAATTAAGTCAATAAAAAACAGGATTACCGATATCAATTTAATCCTTTCAAAAGCAGACAAAGGGAACGCAATAGTTATATTGAAACACGAGGATTATATGAACAAAGTCAATGATGTCATACTGGGTGAGGATTTTTCGCAAC
>NJDC01002467.1:110117-133265 GCA_002245475.1 Calephelis virginiensis
GTTTAACTCAATTTTAAAAGTAACTCGGGAATGTGCAAGTGGCCCTAAGTGGATCAAATTTACTTACGAGGTTTGATTAAATTTATTAAAAATAGACATTGCGATAGGTGAAAGTAGATAAAAATGCTCTTAAAATAAAACTAATAGGCCTACCTGAATCAAATTTTTGTGGGACCAATTCAAAACTATTCCGCATCAAACAAAAAAAGAATAACCTAAATCGGTTCATAAGCCTCGGCGAAATCGGTGTGCATGCATAAAAAATATACCGCCTGATTTAAGAACCTCTTCCTTATTTTGGTGTCGGTTGAAAAAGACGACATTGTTTATATTGAATGGCTAAGTTTTGATACAGTGACAGATCGTAGGATTATAGACTAGTCACTAAATATAATTCTTTTGTAGTAAGTGTAAAAAATAAAACTTTTAAAAAATAATCTACAATTTTACGTACACATTTAAAGTCTGTCAGTTTTGTCTGGCATACAAACGAAAAAATTGTTTTATCAAATCGTGTAATGTTTTACGAGTATATTACGCCGCGTCTGTCAAAAAACTAAGGATTGTATTACAATACATCGTTGCACGTCTATCATAAATTTTAACAATGTGACAATAAAAACGAATACCTGAGTTAGGTATCACAGAAATCCATCTAATATAATATTATATTAACTATCTCAATTTATAATGTTATAAAAGAGGTATATAAATTTAATTTAAAAAAAAATATACTCAAATTATTAGATAACTTAAATAAACATGAAATGTAGATACTTATGGGCGTAAAGATACGCCTATATCCTTATGATAGAAATTAACAGTGGCATAACAAGGTCACAGTGTGATAAGTCGCATCCATATTGCCAATCGGTCACATATTCAATAAGAAAATTAACAAGCATAAGACGACGACGTAAGAAGAGAATACGAACTATGAACACTACGCTACAGATATGGAAGGTGCTTTTCTGTCTTATGATTATGGTGTCAGAGCTAATGTGCAATTTTATCGGCTTCTCTACTCTCCAGATAGGACTATGACTATGTCAGTATGATTCTCAAACGGGCAAGCGTTTGTATTACGAACATCGATGTTTCCGTGTCTGGGCGCTGAGTTGTTTTGAAATCTGATCCTGTGGTAGTTTATAAATATGTCGACCCGCACAAAAGTACCATTTATATGATCTACAATCAAGTATTTTCTGATCTGGTTCATTCCAGTTTTTAATGAGGTATTTTTATACACTCCATTGCCATTGTCGAAAATGTCGCCTATTGGTCGAAATTTAATTATAATAAATTTCACTTACTTAATGGTTTTTCAATATAAGTATTAAAATGTAATGTTCAAATATTATGAAGGTTCTATTGTCAATTTTCTTTTTGAAAAGAACGCCGTCTTCATTTATAAAGACCAGTTACTTTGTTTCCAAACATTACCAATATAGTGTGTGCATCATCTGTGATCTTTTATCGTTATCAGTATTATTGTTTGTGTGTATCAAATGTATGGTAGTATGTATAACGTTTTATTTATTGATTTATTGCACTATATTTGAATTTTTATTGAAAAATGTTAACGTTTTACACTTCTCCTACACATAAGCTACAAGTGTGCCAAATTTCAAACTGCTCCGTCCTCGCTATTGTCGTAAAAAGGGTTCAAAGATTTTTGCTTCACGCAATTATAATATAATGGTCATATCATTGTCTATCACCCATAAAACGAGCAAATACTTTACTTACTTTGGTTTAACCAATTTTCGTAATATGTCCAGCGCGGTAATTTTTATCATTCATATTCATTAAAAGAAAAATTTAAATTCAAAGAAATTGGATCAAATGAAAAATAGCGGTTGGTGTGGAGAATCTAAATTTTCCATAAGTTTGCCCTTTCACAAGAAGCGAAGGGTCATGCGCCCTATCGTAGCGTGTCTACGAAATACCTGGGACAAAATAATACCCCTGAAACTGACGTTAACTAGCGACCTGATTTGCCGTCACTTACTTTGCGATCCATTAGCATGGCGAACTATTATTTGCTAAGAAATTACTTTGACATCGCGTTCTATTTTAAGCGAATTAAACTATAAAGCTCATGCTATGCATACAAACTAAACATGCTTTTAAAATAACGTTGAATAAAAGTTTTGACTTAAATTATGCGTTTTAATTTGTTGAGAAATAACAGTTTCTGTATGAACGGAGTAAGTATTTGGGTTAAAACCGAGGCTTGTGCACTAAAAAAACGAAATACCTAACCCCATTGACATCTTCTAAAGTATTGTTAAGAGGTCAGATATTTCGTTTGCTTACTGTACAAAGTTACATAGAAAGAATAGGAAAAGTTCTATGAGATCTTACACTTAAAGCAGTTTTAGGACAGCTATTATATTTTTTTAAGTCACAAACTCACACAAAAAATCTTAATCAGCAATTGGTTCAAATAATATGAGGTTATAGTTTGTTTTTAAAAATTTGTACAATATTATTTTAATAATCTAGTAGTGACATTTGTCATCAAAAACATTTAAAATGAAACTAGCTGAACCGCGCAGATTTTGATGTGCTAGTTTTTTTTGTAATGTTATTTAAAAAACTTAGGGTGAGTCAATCTTATCGCTTATGGGTGTGAAAAATTCTCAGACCTTCTTAGTATGAATTTAAAATTTTGTAAACATCAATAAAGCCGTTTCGGAACTACGGTAACTAATTTGTGACAAATTTTATATATAAGATACAGCCAAGATTAAAACATACGGTTTGCACTGTTAAAAAGTTTCTAAAGGTAGAGCCAAGTTTTGACTCGGAATCTTCTTTGCATAATATCGTATAGTATATTAGTATATGTGGTTTTACGTTGGTGGGGGTCTTCTAAGTAAGAGGCAAATATAGGCTATACGGCTCATTACTAACAAAACCATAGATTACCATCTACTTTACCAAGTGCTGACAGTAACCGGCCTGGGTTAGAATCCACCATCTTACATATTATTAATTTAGCCGGTAAACTTGCACGATCTACTGTAATACCCCGGCCACAGAACAGTAACGAAACTTCAAAATTTATGCCGTCTAAAAGCCATGTTTGTCTCTTACCTTCAGGAGAGCGTCTGGTTGTTGACTAATGCTTTTAAAAAGTTCGAAGTTTTGAGTAGCCGAGAATTGTATTATGTCCAAAGCTCATTTAGAGAATTAAGGTACTGCCCTGGTGCTTATCTGGCCCATTACATATTTCAATTATTCTTGTCAGTCAGTCTAGGTAGTACAGACCTGGTAGGGTTAGGTTGGATAGTTCCTGCTCATTTCTTCTATCAAACTATTACTCAACATGATTGTTTTTAGGGATTATCGTTATTGTCATTATTCGATCGTCATTCAATTTAAAGGAAAGGTATAGGTTTACTTATTTATATTTAAGCCTTAAGTTGATAACGCATAATTCAAATCTTTGATATCTTTTTGAACGACAAAGTTATGACGCGTCATAACTATGATAGTCATACTATGTGATAATTTGTCTGCTTTTTTCCTTTTTCTGGTGACTAAAAACGATAACCTTTCGGACTTCAAATCTACTGAACCGAGTGTAATGAAATATGGCAAGTCGATATTCTATATATTAGTAAAAGTTAATTGCTATTTTTTATTTCATTCACAAAAGCGGTATTGTGGTAGTACCTAAACGTCAAAATGTAAATTGAGCTGTAGTTATTTAGTCCAATTTTTTTACTCTTTTTAGTTATGATTTGTGCTTCATGGTTAATTTTCTTAGTCTCAGACATAACTGCATAAAAATACGCCCGAATAAATTCAAATATAGAAAAACAATTAAATGTGAAGGTCACCTTTAGGTGGTGTTCATATCATAAATACGAAAGTTTTACCATCTATTACAATTAACATCGACTTACGGTTATGAATCTTTGAGTCGCCTCTGTGGTCCAGCGTCAGACTTGACTTCTTAAAGTCCCGGGATTGGGCGTGAAGATTCTTTACTTTTTTTTAATTAGCATTCATTGCAAGAGTCGCATGTATAGCTACTTGAAATCTAAATATCTTTCAAAAACAATATCTCATCATTTGAAAAAGATATAAGATAAATGTTTCACTTATCAATTTGTGTAATGGAGAGTAAAACAAAAAAAATAGTAACTTGCAATACGCCTCATAATAACCCAACGATAATAGACAACTAAAACTAAAGAAAAAGTTAAGCTAACATAATTTCTTTTATAAGTTGGTTAATATTACGTGAGTACCCTAAGGACAAACATTGTACAAAGTTCTGGCCACAGAGACCGGAAAACTTTGTAAATATAAATATCTACAAAACTTTCTTCAGAGTATGTCTACAAAGTTATGTCAGTATTAAATGTGAGGACAAATTAGTTCTTGTATTACAAATAATTTTGTGCGAATTTTCAAAAAAGTACCTTCATGCCTATATGAAGAGGTGCCCGAAGAGGTAGGCAGAGGTACAATCAGGGTACCCACGACTAGCCGAAGACACTAAATCCAACAATGTCATAGTTTGCAAGCCTAAAGCCAACCGGGCACATACATACACAATACCAAACAACATTTTTTATTAGAAAACTAGCTGCTACCTGCGGCTTCGCCCGCGTTTTCACAGAAACCAGGTGTGCGATCGGGATCAAAAATAGCCTATATGTTAATCCAGGTCACAATCTATCTGCCTTCCAAATTTCAGACAAATCCGTTCAGCCATTCGAGCGTGAAAGAGTAACAAACATCCATACATCCATACTTACAAACTTTCGCATTTATAATATTAATAGGATTGGGAAACCCAAATTTTCTTTTTTTTGTCCGACCCGGGATTCGGACCCGGGACCTCATGCAGTCAAGTCCAACACCTGAACCGCTAGACCACAGAGGCGACTTTCCAAGTTTGTATTTTTATTTTATTTTTTTAAATTTCGCTCAAAATTTAAGCGACGAAAACGTTACCATAATGCTTATGTTCACAACTTCGTGTTACGGTTAAAGTAGACAAGTGTAAACTGACCCAATAATCCCCGCTAAATAAAAACCCCTAAGGTAGGCAACTCGTCATTTCCATAATTAGGATCTAATGCAATTTATATTTTCCCCATCAGGAAATTCATCAATCAACGTATTTAATTAACTATGAGTACATGTTGTACGTATAATGAAATTTCAAAACGCATTTTTACCCACTTGATAATGTCGCCTTATAAACTTCACACTTTCATTAGCGACATTTATGTTTGTTTGTTTGTTACTCCTTCACACAAAAATTGCTAAACTGATTTTTATGAAATTTAGCACACACATTGAGGGTATCTTGTTTTAACACATAGGTTAGTTTTTATCCTGAAAAAATGTTCCTATGGGACCAATAACCGCGCGGGCAATGCCGCAAGCAAAAGCTAGTAATCTATTAATATTGTTTAATTATTTTAAGAATCTTCAAGATAAGGCGTGAAATCAACAGCTACGACGGCGAAAAAACATTGCATGAAAAACATTAAAGTTATACAAAAGATCTTCTAATGGTATGAGATTACCGCGGCCTAGAACCATCCTAAGTAAGTTACTGTTCTGTGGCAGAGATGTTAAACCTATGCCTCCGAAGTGGAACATGACAGTCATTGTGACTTGAGGCAGTGGATTGAATTGCTGCGTAGCAAATTTCTACAATTAAAATAAGCGTTAATACTCGTATGTAGCAATATAAACAGGTTACTCTCTTTCTTTAAAAAGAATAGAAAGACAAATCTGAAAGAAACAACACTTACTACAACCTTTCCTATAGTTATTCTGTCTGTGGTCTAGCGGTTCAGTTGTTGAACTTGACTGCATGAGGTCCCGGGTTCGAATCCCGGGTCGGGCAACAAAAGAAAATTGGGTTTTTCCAATTTTCTAAAAAAAAATGTTGCTCGGGATAGGATATGTGCCCGGTTGGCGATAGGCTTGCCACCTATCACATTGTGGGACTTAGTATCTTCGGCTAGTCGTGGGTACCCTGGTTGTGCCTCTGCCTAACTCTTCGGGGATTTGGGCGTGAAGGTACTTTTTTTTATTAAATATGTTTAAAAAAATTCAATATTTCCGAAAGTATTTAGTCAACGATACTAATGCGTTTAGAAATACTTAAATGGATACCAAAATGAATTTGATAAAAAGTCGGACCCAATATAATAATAAAATATGAATTACACAAGTGCTTGTCTTTGTCGGAAATCGAACCCCATCTTCGTACTTAGTAAGTGGAATTAGACGTATACGCTAACCCATCGACCAACGAGACGATGCTATGAAAAACTAAGATATCTTTTGCTGGTGAAATCCTATTGGGGTATTTTGTGACATCCAATCACTCATTACTTGCTGTTTTAAAGGTCTATCCGCCACCTAGTTTACGTACCATAAAAACTCGTCCAAAGCTAGACCGACTCGCATTCAGCCTCTTTATCTATTTGAAAGTATAGAAAATTATTTTTTGCTTTTTAATTCAGCTAGCTAAAGCGTATTCCTTAGTTTTTGAAATTATTATTTATTCTTTTTTAATATAATAGATAGCTACACACAAATAGAAAGATATCTCCATGGTGAAAAATTTTGCATCGTCTTTCATTTAATGTAGACTTTGCTTTTTTTCATTTATTAGTTCTTTTGATGTAAAAGTCCAATAAAATAAAATTAAAACTTCTCTCCACAAAACCAATTTAGAAGCAGTAAAGTAATTGACTTTGTAACAGAATGTAGTCATAAAATTTTAGTTGTTACTGAAATTTAAATATACCAATTTCGTGCATGAACTATTTGAAAGCTGAAAATTGTGATAACATTACACATTTATAGCAATTTTATGCGACTGATATTAAACTACTTTTCTATGCAAACTGTGGAAATATAAAACTAATTTAAAAGTAGTAAAACTGGACAAAACTGACTTGATTATTTGTTTCATTTAAATCAACATTTAAGTGTTGTTCGGTAAGAATCTTCACGCTCATATCCCAGAAGAAATAAGCAGAGGCACAACCAGGCCACACACAATTAGCCGAAGACACTCAGTCCTACAGTGTGATAGGTGGCAAGCCTATCATCGACCAATCGTCAATCCAATCAAGGGCAACGTTATTTTTGATATAAAACTGAAAATAAAAATTTTCCAGTTTTTTGCCTGACCTGGGGATCGAACGAAAGAAACGGAGGGAACTCAAGAAGTCAAGTACCGAGTCCGAAGTATTATTCCGTATACTTCTCAACATGCTAAACCAAAACCTTACATGGCACATTTTTTGATAACATCGAGTAAATTAAAAAAAAATGTATCAAGTCAAATTAGTCTTTAGAAAGTAATAGCAGTTTTGAAACATATTTTTTTATGAAAATGAAGGCAAACAAGCAAATTTCCTGATGGTAAGAAATTCACGCCGCCTAGAGACAGCAAAGGTGGTAATGTTGCGTTGCCAACCTGAGGCCGGGATGTTAGGCCTCGAGCAAAAGTAAGTTTACCGGCTACCTAACCATCCAAACCGGAATACGTCAACGGCAAGCATTGGACGTTATGGTGGCGGAATAGGTAAGGCGGTGGTACCAATCCGGGCGAGTCACTGCGAAACTGTACCACCTAGTAAAGTGAAATTGAGATATTTTGCTTTTTCCGCAATAAAAAAGTTACTTGTACCACGAATATAAAACAGGTACCGAATGCAAACTGTACAGGATTACTTTGAAAGGACATATTGTAATTGTTGGTGCACAAAAAGAGTGTATCAGTTTAATTTTTCATCCATCCATTTATAACCTTCAAGTTGCTTATAATAAAATCGTAGATGAGTGAATAGTGTACATTAAAAATACTAAAAAATAAATATAGGTGACTAAAAAGGGACCGCAGAACACGTTTTTAGCAATTCCACACTTACAGTACAACCAGAAGAATGAAGATAAATTATAGTTAAATAAAAAATAGTTGCAGTCCACTCAAATATGGCAACAGAACACTTTTTTAGAATTTTTGTCTGCCTTTCTGTTTATATGTTTTCCCCGTGTTGGTCCGGGCTCCTTTACAGAATAGACATTCTGCCATTCTTGCAAGGCAGCTCGTAAAAGGCGAGCATAGGCTTATCATCACTAACACCGTGACATCTGACTAGGAGGTAGAGTTTCGCAGCGACTCGCCCGGATTGGTACCACCGCCTTACCTATTCCTGCCGCCATAGCGTCATGACGTGTTCCGGTTCGGAGCATAAGGTAGCCGGTAAACTCACTTGTGCTCGAGGCCTTAATTCGGAATGTAGAGAAACATTTAAATGTACAAATCATTTCACATATGCATACACATCTTCATGCCAAGTCCGCCTGCAGGGAAACAAGAGGGTATGGAGTGCCAAGTAAACGAAATTTTCCGCATCAACTTATTTTTGAATAAGATTAATCTTCACACTAAGTCTCTTACATCGTAGGCAGAGAATATCTAGTGCCAAACGTCACTACCCTGATAGGTCTGCCTAACTTCCTCCACATTCATTGTTCTTCATACAAACTCGCTGGTATCCGAGACTCTTGACGCCACCCACGGATAATATCCAAACAATCTGATCGTGGGATGTTAACCTTGGTCTATCTGGGTACCTACATTACTACACATTTGCGTACAGTTCAGCACAATCTGCATTAAGCGGGCAGTTCACCACTTGATCACCCATATGCATTCCACATTCATTGACCTTAACCTTTGAAGGCGTTTGTCTAAGGTTAGAGTAAACAAATGTGGTGAGTTGATCGTCTCTGTGGTCTAACGGCTTAGTTGTTGGACTTGACTGCATAAGGTCCCGGGTTCGAATCCCGAGTCGGACTACAAAAAAAATTGGGTTTTTCCAATTTTCTAATAAAAATAAATGTTGCTCGGGATAGGATATGTGCGCGATTGGCGATAGGCTTGCCACCTATCACATTGTGGAACTTACTATCTTTGGCTAGTCGTGGGTGCCCTGGTTGTGCCTCTGTCTACCTCTTCGGTGATATGGGCGTGAAGATACTACTATATAAGTGTGATGAGTTTAAACATTTCTTTACACAATAGACGTACAGATAACCATTCAGCTAAAACAGCGAACAACTACTAGTATTCTTAATATAAAGACATTTATTACAAAACCAGACGCTCAACGCTGTTATCAAAGTTGTTTAAAACGATAAAACTATATAAGTGTCTAATATAATGCTAGCGGGGGCCTGGCAGCTTATATATCACAGGCGGGCGTTGATCCAAACGCCGCTGGACAAATAAACTGAGACAATATTTGTTGGAGAAATGAGCACCAAAACTTTTTATGGCTAAATTTGTTGGGAAAATAGCCCGTTACAGTATTAGCTTGCGTATTATTTAATTTGAGTTTGAGAACAATATTTCGGTTTTATCTTGTGGCACATATTACTAGGTTGCACTGGAATATTTATTGTTTATAACTACAATAGCATAGTGTTTCAATTCGAAAGATAATTGCCAAGCAAAAGATAACTCACTAATACCTCCATTTGAGGACCCCAATTACTACGACATAGCCTATAATGTATTTTTTACAAGCTTCTACTTCTACTTGACATCTAACATACAACTTTCCAAAAAAAATATATCTTCATGCCCATATCCACGAAGAGGTAGAGCAGAGGCACAACCACGGCACCCACGACTAGCCGAAGACACTAAATCCTGTAATGTGATAGGTGGCAAGCCTATCGCCAACCGGGCATATATTCAATCTCCAACAACATTTTCGTATTAGAAAATTGGAAGAAACAAATTTTCTTTTTTTTCCCCACCCAGGAATCGAACCCGGGACCTCATAAAATCAAGTCCAACACCTAGACCGCTAGACCACAGAGGCGACAAATTTATAACTTGCTAAATTTTGGATTTCAACAGCTAGTCAGCTTGATTATAGCATTAAATAAAAATACTGTTCTACTTAGATATCTTCAACAGCATTTATTATGGCGACAGCTCTTCGAAATTGTTTGTTTTGATCTCCGCCGCTTAATGATACTATTGAATATCGCGTCAGAGTTTAAATTGCATTGCCGTAATAGATAGTGATTCCCTGCCATAAGATTCCGAAAACATTTATTACTTTACGGTTAGTTTCGCAAAAATCATGTATGACAGAATTAATTCGCTTTAAAAGATCTAAAAAACGTCCGATACAACATATGTCTATCTTTTAAGATTGACTCACTAAAACCTTTTTTATGCTAACCTAATTTGTTCTTAAATAATGCATAATTAGCCAAGATGTTTTTATCAACATTATATTATTTTTTATCTTAATAAACAAGTATTTATTTTGAAATGAAATTGCCCTGTACATCGTTAGATTTAAATGAATATATTTGGAAGTATAGCACTTTTAAAATAACATCAAGCAAAAAAATAATCGAGTACGGCGCACATAATGTGCAAAGCTGGCGGGCAGTCATGAGGGGGAAGTCTATATAAGTATGTATCATCCCATCACGCCTGTATGAATGAATCACTTTTTTGTAATTTTTGGTTTGTTATGTTGGTTATTGTCAGAAGAAGGTCCTTATGTAGCGAAAAACTGCCAAAATTGCAAAAGGAAAATGAGTAAAACAATACTTTGTTTCTTCCATTCAAACTATCAATAGCTGTTAAGGTCAAACGATATGAAGTTCGCTGGCTCAGCTAGTAGCTAATAAAAGTAACAGTAACACTCCGTTAGACTTATCTTTAAAACAACTTACTTTAAAACTACTTGTGCTTCTCTACAACATCAAAATTACAAATTTAAATTCTGCAGAAATATAATTTTTACTTTCTCATAAATTTGTAGAACTACCCTCCAGACTGAGATTACTCAAAGCGTAGAATAAATTTATTAATTAATAATCCATATCACGTCGTTTCAAATGCTAATTAGAGAGTTTTCGCCAAACTGCGAGGTAATCTTAATAGCTTGGTTAATAATAAATCGTCACTACTCCCTTCTGTTATCAAATATTCATGTAAAATGTAAGCAACGAAGCGCAGCCAAGTTTTAAGCATTTATAGACTTCATAACATTATTTTCCCGATCGTGAAATGACACGTTTTTCCAATCACTCCCGTGTTGGACAGCGTCCATTGTATAAAATAGACCAACTCCCGCTCGGCAACTCGTAAGAGACGAGCAAATACGAAAATGACCATCAACGACAAGACCCTTGTGGTAAAGCGCTTTGCAATAACTTACACGGGTAGGGATCCGCCACCTTACCTACTCCTGTTGCCATAATATGTTCCAGCCTCTAGGGTAGTTGGACTAACACCCCGGCCACAGGACAGCGAAGCACCTACAAAATCTATGGTTTCTATGCGATTAACTGTTACCATCAGAGGAGCCACGTACTGCTGCCTTACGACATAAAAAAAGTTATGGTCCGGGTCCCCTATGAGAAACATATATAATTTGCCTAGCAACTTAGAAGAGGTGAGCATAAGCTAAGACCTTATCACCTTATTTAACCAACTCGTCATGTTGCTCCCCATGTAGGTTCGGGTTTCTTTACTCCTGCGTAGATTAGACTATCTACCTCAATGCCTACCAGTTTATTAGAGGCCAGAATTGGCCGAAACGGCCTTTAACAGCAAGACTACAAGTGGTAATACAGCAACGAACGGAGCCAACGTCTTGCATATTCCAAGGGTGCTTAGTAGACTTGCATATGACGTGATACAACATCCATCTATAGAACAATCACGATCCTATACGCCACGGTTATCGCTTACCAGTAAATTTATGTACTGGTTTTAATTCATTATAACAACGGTAATAACAAGCACTAGCGCATGATGACAATGAATCGAACATTGTCATGATATTAATGATAACCAATTCTCCGCTAGTTGATCAGTCTCCTAAGAAGTATTTCGCAATTTACTCTAAGAAAAAAGTGGAAATTAAAAATCGTTGAAAGTAATATTACAAACAAACTAGTTTGTGCATTTTTTTTATTGAAACAGTCGTGTAATTTCATTTTTAATTCTAGCGTTAGTTGATCAAAGTTTAACCCCTGGTTGCCGAGAACAAAATGTTTTGTTCAAACTTGAATAGCTTATGCGAACGCAGTTTTCATTTATGGAAGTGTTTCAGTGGTATCTGCATATTGAATGGTTTGGCTTTTCATAAGTGCCATGGAAGCAAAAACTTTTATGAATATTTTGTATTTAAGCAAATAAAACCTTTAAACTGTTTCCTAAGTTGAACAATTTTTGCACTTATTTGACAGTTTTTTTTTATCTCTATCCAATTCAGAGATTAGATTGCCCAAGACATTAGGTTTAGGATCCCGGTCTCACTTCGACAATGCACCGTTAACAATGCGGTTGTAAATTTTTAATTATTATTTGTCTGTTAGTTTGTTTGTTTACTTGTAACATAAACGAACATTTATCTTGAATTTTTAGTAGAACCACCGTCATTTGTTGATAAAAAAATCCCGTTGAAATAAGTCTAGCTGTTTTCAAAGTGGCACAAGCATAAAAAAAACAAAGTAAACAAATCACGTAAGTACGTTTGATACTAGATAACTAAAGAGCAGTTAAACTGCAAGAAAACGACTTTGAACTTTAAGTGATATCATATACATAAACAAAAATTATGTATTTTTTTCGATTTCCTTGGAATTTTCTCACCAAATCTACATTTGGTGGCAATAGGATTTTAGAAGTACACTCTTTTAAATAAAAAAATAATTTTCAAAATGGGTACAGAAATAACGGAGAAATCGATTAACATTTTATATAAAGAATTTCTTTAATAAAAATCACTCTATTCAAACCCAAATAATTTGGTTAAGTATTTCATAGTCAACAGATCGTGTATCTACACTTGTCTACGTTACTTATTTGTTTCTGTTTTTCCTTTTTACGGGTCAACTGGTAGAAATCTCTGTTGCTGGAGATAAGCTCGCCCATTGTACTGTATTATCTTTATGTTCATGTTTGTAATAACGTACAATATAGATATAATGTACAATAAAGATATTATTATTATTAAAGGAACATAATGATAAAAAAGGTGTTTTTTTAAGTAATTAATACAAAAATACATTCTTGGTCTAAGTTTGAGCCATTTTGAGCAGTTATCCTTAATCTAGGCGATTGTAGATCGAAGTATGACCTAAAGAACAAAACAGTTTGTTAAAACTAGAATGGCTTAGCAAAACAAAGCTCTCATTTATGGAAGTTTTTTAGTGGTTATCGTATGTTGAGTGGTTTGATTTTATGTAATTACATTCTAACTACAAACAAAAGAAAAAAATAAGAAATCACTACGACTTTCCGGTATGCCTTTTCGGTATAAGAAGTAGCTCTGTTTCTACTTGAACGATTTTCATAAAACGCTTCTTATTTTTAAATTAAATCCCTTGCTTTTCGAACAATAAAAACTCGATAATAATTAGGACTGACTTTATACGTGACATGGAAACATACAATAAATGCGACAAGAAGTGTTTTTTATTGTTATGTGAAGGTCAGCGAACACGAGGTTCTCCTAGTGGTGAGAGACAACCTTGGCCTATTGACACCATATATATTACAGGGGTGTTCTGGTCCTTTGTTCCAGCCACAGGACAGCATCGCACTTGTATAATCTATGTTAGGCTAATTGTCCATGTATACCGCATACCCTACCCTTCAGATCGAAACATGACAGAATCATTGCGGTGCGGCGGTAAGCCAGTGGATCCCTTACCGGGCAAGATTCCACCCAGAACTCAATCTCTTGTTGGTGGTGATATGTTTTACTAATGCTCGCCTCTTACGAGCTGCCTAGCAGGGAGACAGATGGTCTATTGTACTCATGAGACCCGGACTAACACGGGAAATAACGGAGAGTTAAATAATAAAATAAAATAAGTACAACAGATCAAGTGAAAGGCATTATAATAAACAATCAAATTAGGAATTATAAATTAAGTAACTTGCACTCAGTTTGAGTTTTATTTGTGTCATAAATGCTGACCGTTTTAGAGAAGTTACCCTTAATCCTGACAGTTGTTGATCGATGTAATCCGTAGTCCTCCAGAACATAATGTTTTGTTCAAACTTGAATGGCTTATGCAAACCCAGTTCCCATTTTATGTTTCAGTAATACCTTCATATTGAGTCGTAGATTACTTGATTGCTGTGCAATTACAGTGCAATCGATAACTTTTAGTATACTGACATACAGGGTTACTTTTAAAGGATCGGCCAATTTTTAATATTTGGATGTTAAGGCTAAAATGCTTATGCAATTTAAATATTATTGCCACATTGTAACATTTACTTTCATAGACATTAGTTTAAAATAGTCCGCGTTGATACTTCGCTTGTTGCCACGCTATGTAGTATCTAGTACGATTCATGACGTCAACAGCCTGCGCATAGCAGTCGACGGGAACCAGTTGAATGCTTTGTTTACATTGTGACCATAAATTGTATGAATCGCGTCGGATAAAAAATATAATTAACAGATATTTAAAATTTAAAAGAAATAAATTGCTTCAAAGAACGAAAGTGCTATCGATTCCCAACCCTCTATCAAAAGTTGGCTGGTCCTTTAAATATAACCCTGTATATAAATACGTCAAGTCATGTGGTAGTACTGCCCCGCATGCACCGCTACCATTACTTTTTCCTACAAATACGCTAATGTCACACAGTCTTGAAATGACGCTTGCATAGTACTTGAGCAAAAGGTAACCTAGAGCATCCCGGATACCAACAACCATTCGCATTGTATATTCGTTTTGTGAATCTTCCATTCTTTACGCATGACCGGACTAAGAGAACCTTTGAATAATCTTTTGTATTTAAGCAATCGCTTAGTAGTTTACGGTAGACAGGGTTAAATTTAATTATAGTTTTAAAATGTTTGGTAATAAATAAATAAACCAGTTATGAAAATAAATAATTGGCTTAAAGGTTAAAGCATTTGTAATTAAATAATATTTTTTATAATTATTAATATTTTTGCAGACCAAAGTATGGCAGAATATGTTGGTATACTTAAATATTTTTGTAACATCTCATTTACAGACATATTCCGCAAATACATAATTTTCTTTCTTACTTTCTTTCTTTGTTTCTTTTTTCTAGTATTTTCTTAAAGAAAAGACTTCACAGCTCCCACTATGTGATAATGTGTAACACTTTTATTTTGTGCTTCATAATAAAAAAACAAGCAGGCGAGTCTCTTGATTGCAATCGATATATGTGTCACAACCAAGTGGTTAAAATAGCTGTTTAGTTGCACAACCAGTCAATGGCGTTATTTAATGAAACGACTAGCTGTGCAACTGAACAGCATTTTAACTGCCTACTTAGATTCGATAAATGTATCATAGATGTCACTGGTGCTTCTTAATCTTACGCCCAGGAACTTAGGACATGAGTTGCTACGCTACCCTCTATCCCTATACTGGAAAATATAATCTTCGATTTACAATCAACTAAAAAAAGACTGTTTTTTAATAATTCTAACAATGGACAAGTTGAAAATGAAGTATATATAGAGGGTATCATTTGTTTGCCAAAAACCTTAGTCTTATCTGACCCGAAATAAAATGGAGATGAAACGGGGGATATTGGAGGTGAACCTCAGGTACGTTACATAAGCTTTAAAATATAGCCGGTATCAACGAGGAATCTACAAAGCCAACTTTCAAAGCTACCCTGAAACCTGAATTACACAACACAGATTCTGACTTTACTGACCTATTTATTTTGCAGAACCCTGTTTTTGTGGAAAATTAAACATGTTTCTTAATAAAAAAAAAGTTTTTTTTTAAAATAGCAACTTTCTGGAAAATGACGATGTAGTAGTAATCGTGGCACGCCGGAACCGATAGACCAATTTGCTAGTTTTTTGTTTTGTTAGTGATTACCAGTAGAAGGATCTTAACAAAATAACAAGATCAAAATAGCAGCAAAAATTGGAAAATCAATGCTTAAATCCATACAAACTGTTAGTAGTTTTAAATGTAAGGCTATACCAAATTCGCCGGGTCGGCTAGTCTTTCATAAAATAAATTA
This sequence comes from Calephelis virginiensis, assembly GCA_002245475.1. Lineage (NCBI taxonomy): Eukaryota > Metazoa > Arthropoda > Insecta > Lepidoptera > Riodinidae > Calephelis > Calephelis virginiensis. The sequence continues at coordinate 126,202 of NJDC01002467.1, forward strand.
TTACATATCAAAACAACAATTAAGAACAGATTACATAACAGAAAAAATAATCTTGGACATAATTAACAACAAAATAAAACAAAGTCACTGTTAAAGATTGTCAGTTAAAATCTAGTTTGTCAAATAATTCCTACCCTACGCACGAAATATCAAATATCCACAAAATTTAACATCACATACATACATAAATACATACATATCGTCACGTCAAGTCCTTTACAGGGTAGGCAGAGAGTATCGAGTGCCATTAACATATTAAACATCACAGTTTAATTTATTGACCACTATCTATATTAAAGAAACCTCATTTTAAAGAGTACCTAAGAGTCATGCGGTAAAAAATCGTACAATGTAGCTGGGAATCGAATTTTTCGGACTAAACCCTTCCAAATTTCGGACTCAACAAAAAAGAGAGAAAGTGGGAGCATGTTGAATGTGAACATCGGTTACATATGACCTTGCCAGTATCAACAAGGGCAAAGTCGAATTTAGAAGCTGATCTAAAATAAACACCAATTCATTTTAATAGCCTATTTATTTAGGTACAACAAACTTTGGATAAACAATTTCGATTTAAAGTAATGGACCCTTCTTTATCAGGGTTCCGTAGCCAAAGCCTTAAAATGGAACCCTTATAGATTTGTCATATCTGTCCGTATGTCATAGCCTTTTATTTCCTAAACTATAAGAGCTATGCCATTGAAACTTGGTAGACGTATTCTGTAAACTGCGTTAAGATTTTGATTACAAAATAGAAAAACAACAATTAATTTTGGGGGTTCCCCTGACTTAGAACTTAAACTAAAAAAAAAATGATTAATCAAATCCATGTGTGGGGTATCTACGAACCAACGAAAATTGGTTTGAACAAGATCTAATAAGTAGTTTTTTTTTTAATGATACTGTAACACCAATACTTAAAATAGTCGGACTTGTCTTCTTGAGGTCCCGGGTTCGATCCCCGGGTCGGGCAACAAGGAAAAAGGAAATGTGTATTTCATTTTTTTAATGTTGTCCGGAACAGAATATGTGCCCGGTTGCCGATAGACTTCCCACCTATCACATTGTGGGACTCAGTATCTTCGTCTAGTCGTGGGTGCCCTGGTAGTTCTTCTGCCTAACACTTCGGGGATATGGGTTTGAAGATACATTTGTATTAATAATAATATATTTTAAATTCGAAAGTATTTAGGTAATCGAATGGAGAGATGTTTGTTATTTTTCACAAAAACTAAAAAAAGTATTTAGATGAAACTTTACAGTAAAATAGCATAAATATCAAAATACAATTAATACTACGATTCACTAAGATTTCGTGTAAGTGGGCGTGCGAACAAAGTCGAGAGTGAAAACTACTCATCCTTCCTATTATCATATTATATTTCAAACTGATATTATAAATACGAAAGTTTGTATGTCTATTTGTTTGTTACTCCTTCACGCAAAAACTGCTGCCTTAATGAAATTTGGCACACACGTAGAAGGTAATTTTAATTAACTCAATAACTATAATCCCGAAAAAGTATTCCTGTGGCACCATTGAGCAGGCGGACAACACCGCGAGTAACAGCTAGTGCTTTATAAATATGGAATGTTCTGGTAATTGTAGAATATTTTACTCAATGAAGGAGTGTGTGTTTGCTAGATTATTTGAATTGATGATGAATCTAATATATTACGCTAACTGTCTTCTACATATTGGAGCCGGAATAATTAAATTTTCACTGAATTATAATCATTTCCAAAAGGAAAGGAGACTTGTAGTTGCGAAGATTTATTATTTGGGTTGGTTGCAAATGTATTAATTTGTTTCTTTTGTTTTGCAAAACAACATATGGAATTCCCGTTTGGAGTAATGTTGTGAAATTAATTAGACTGTTTGTAGTACAAAAGAAGTGTATAAGGCAATATATAATGTTTATCAGCTACATTTTTGTAAAGCTCTTTTAAAGTCACCCAAAATTTCGCCTTTACCTTGCTTCTTAGCTGTGTATCTGTCAAAAAACATCATATTTGTTGCTAACAAAAGATGAAGTATTAGAAATTACATATTTCAGAAATAGTGAGAAACTCCATGTGCCCAATAAAAAACTTAATACTTAAAATAATATTTACTGCAATTCCATTCGTTTTCGTATATAACCAATTTCCTGATAATGTGAAATCACTTCCATTAAAAAAAACAAGAATTGTTATAAGAAAAAAGATTATTTATTGATGAAAGCATAAATAAATTAAATTGTTTTAACAATTATAAGCTTCATTTAATTAAAAAAACTATAGGTACCGAGGAATTTGTTTCGCCGTTTCTTCTCCTGACTGGTTCCGTTTGGAAACGATGGTAGTGGGCACTAGATATGATCAAAACTAACCTTTAAAATTAGTTGTAACAAATTATTAAGCTTATTAAAATATAAAATTAGTAGTGTATATTAAAACAAATACAAATATTAATTAAATATTTCCACACAAAAATGTGGTAGGTATAGCATGTTGGTATGTTTAAATATATTTTGCTAACTTTTATTACACATCCGCAAGTAAATTTTATAAAATTTTACAATTATGTAATATACCTACATATCTTTCCGCAAACATTTGATACTTAAGTTATATCCCGTACCCTCTGAAGGTATAAAAATGGTAAGACACCACCTAAAATTTATTTTAGGTGGTGTTTATAGGGGTACAGATTTATGTAGGGCGAAGGGGAAGTTATGTGTTTTCCTATAGTTTTTTTTATGTAACCTAAATGTAAGTGTTAATTGACTTCTCCGTCATTAATGAAACAATTATCAAAAAATCTTTCTGTCTGGAAAAGTCTGAATCTGACGTTGGAGTGAATACATCTGAACTAATGTTCAAAATTACAGCTATAGCTTACCCTACTGACAACGTTCTCCTATCATACCTAGATGTTCCGTAACAGTATCTTTTTATGTCACGTAGCTAATGTATTAGGCAACAGCAATCTCCCTAATCTATTTTCTTGTCTATGTATATATAAAAATGGATCCCCATTTCGCGTGGTCATCGCATGATGCCTGAATAGATCAATCTTGCTAGACCTTTTTTGTAGTATCGATTATTGTCAGAAAAAAGATTACTATTTTCTTTATATAATAATTTTAGTGCAGCAAAACTACAAAGAACTAACTTTGATTTCAATAAATAAATCACTATCGTAGACATAAAATGGATATTTTCATGTATTTCCATGGATTATAGTATTGTTACGACTTTGAGTACCTATATCTCGAAAACGAAGCGTCGTACAGCAAAACCCCAAAAACGCATAAGTAGGTATTAGGTCTACTATCGAACAGTGAAGAAAGTTCTCGAAAAGTCGTTGATAAGAGAACAACGTTTTCTGGAACATTCGCGGTCCGCGGCGAGTAGTACCTATACACAGCGCGCATTGTTTACGTATAGCGCCACAGGTAATAAATCATGTCCTTGACGTAATCACCCGAAGATTCGGGAAGCGTCTATTGTGTTAGATTGTATGAGAAGTTTCTCGAACCATGGGCATAGCAGTATATAAGGAGGCATCGAGCCGCGACCCGCCAGTTCAATTTCGGAAGCGAAATCGAAGCGATCTCTACTAAGCGATAAGGAAGAATTATTTCGGCGAATACAGCGAGGACATTGGACCAGTGATTTTACTTACTTACTTAGCGATTCGGATTCTGTTAAGAGGATTTTTGTGGAAGCTTTCAATAAACGTCTTCTACGTTCAAACGGCATTTTATTACCCATAGCTCGTAACAGTATATACATCATAAGATTCAGAGGTGGTGGCAATGGGACCACCTCGTTATTATCTTATTTTTAATAAAAAAAAGCGGTTCAAAAATGATGTAGATAAACATATATAAATATATAGGAATCGAGCCTAAAACCTCCTCCTTTTGTCAAAGTCGAATAAGAATAAATCGTTTATTCCCTTACCATGACAAATAAACGGGGTGAGTAATTAAAGTAATTATTTTCCTGTTTAGTTAATTAATGCCAGGGAAAGGTTCTTAAAAAAGACAAAAATAAAGTTGTCCTGCCATTAAAAATATTAACAAAAATGTAAATTTTACATAGCTGTGAATAGATTTATATTCTAATTAAATACTTATTGTTCAAACAGAACAATTATCTATTAATTAAGAAATATAATAAGGAAAGTAAGTTATAAAAATCTGCAAAATAACGATCTAGACTTGGAAGAGGACTCATCCTATGTATTTTTCAGGGCTTGGAACAGGTTTTAAAAATACCGGTTAATAAAGGTTTTAACCGGTTTGGCCAATAGGTTTCGTTCCAAGCGCGACCGTAATGAGAGTTTTATCGAAAACCTTTATTAACCGGTTTATTCATACCTACTTGCTGCCGCTACTTTTTACAGCCGTAAGGCGTACAGTATTCACTACTCATGTAAGTTCAGACAGGTTTTGTTTATGACATTAAACTTCATTGATCATATATTGCTGACTTACGGCCAATATTAGTAACCTATATATCTACAGGACTACTAAGGTTTTGTTTGTAGTTGCGTTCACCTTGTTTTATGTGTCTTTTAGATAGTGTAAACTTACTAATACCTCAAATTTAGACTCTGATTAGTTTTTATATTACAGTTTTCTGATAATAAAAACTCGTGAAAAATGTATAGAAACTCGTAAATTCTTAAACTGTAAATATTTTTAATTAAATTCTATACAACACGAAAGACAAATCAAGTAAAATGACAATATCAAATCATTAAGTGTATTCTATGTATTGTAAATTATTTTTAATTTAGTTTTTCCCTGAAATGTAGCTTTAATTTTTAACGTTTTTAAGTTCTGTAATATTTGTAATAAATGTTTTAACTCGCAAACGCCTTTAAAGTTGCACTTATCTTTATTATATTTATGAAATAAACGGCAATGAGTCCAACGAGAAAAAAAACAGTACAAAGCTACAGGAATTTTAACATAAAAAGTAAAACATAAATAAATTTCACCGCCTAAACACCTATGTCGAATTTTTACATGTTTATGTTAAGCTCAATAATGAGTGCAACTGGGACAAATACATTTGATATTTTCCATCGTCGGCGCTTGGTAAAACTTCCAAATATTCATATTTTTAAAGAAAGAAACACTTGTACTGTTTTACTTATCACTTATAATTTATTACTTTATAATTAGTAGCCTGCCGGTTTCGCTTATACAGCATCATCAGGGCTTTGATGTGTCAAAAATAATATTGTTGAGTAGTTTAAGTTTTAGCCCTGATGATGCTGTATAAGCGAAACCGGTAGGCTACTAATTACAAAGCAATAAATTATAAGTGACAAGTAAAACAGTACAAGTGTTTCTTTCTTTAAAAATATGGGACAAATACAGTAGTAAATGTAGGACTTCTGAGATAATGTATATTTTGACATAGATATAATTCATTTTTATGTCATTTCGGGTTTTCTGTAATTTCATAAATAAATTTCGTATGGTAATAGCCAACAATATCGCATTATTTATTTACGTATCGAAATCACCAACGCAAGTTGTTGTATGATACAAAATTACCTCTTAGTGTTTTTACTGAAAACTATTAAATAATAATTTTGTACTATTTCATACATTCTAAGTCAAAGAATATCGAAAATAATATGATGTTTAAGCAAGTTTCATAAGTTGATAACGAACTATAACATTTTATAGATCTTTGACATGCTCTATTCTATAACACCACTTTAAGGTTACAATAACTGACGTAGAAGGTATTACATATTATTTCGACCACAACAATGAGTAGAACCAGGACTTCTGAGATATCTTATTTTTACATATAGTTTTGGGTTCTCTGTGACTTAAAAGTATTATTTACTTCGTAAGCACTTATAAAATTGCAATCGTCGTTACTATATTCATATAGAGCAAAGCAACAAATGCAACTAAGAAAAAATATAGCAAAGAAATTTAGGACTGAGATAATAGTTCACTTTTATTATATGTCACTGGCCAACCCAATGAGCTTCGTAAGTACTTCGAAAGTATGTTTTTCCTATTCTCCTTGCAATTTTTCTCTTCATCTGAACTTTCTCCCAACAATAACTAACAATAAAATAATATAAATAATCAAAATTGGTCCACCCGTTTAGGCATGCTGCGATTCATATACATGTAGATTTTCGTGGTTTCTGTGAGTTCATAAATATTATTTACCTCGTGAACGCCTACCAAGTCGCACTTTCTGTTGATACATTTATGTAAGATACAGTGTCGAACACCAGTTTGACAAACAAATAGCTAACAGCTGTTTGTTTGTTAAACAATATCAACAGTATCAAAACTTGTAAGATATATTATCTACACTGATTTGAGATGAAATTAGAGGTTTTCTATGATTTCATTTATAATTTGTATCTCGTGAACACCTCTAAAGTCATATTTTTCGTCTATATGTTTATGTACAGCACAACAAACTGTTTTTTTTTACACACTTTTTTAGTATATTTTTATTTATTCGTTCTAAGTATAGCTATAGTTAATTGTTTTGTACACGATGCCTTCCATTTTATTTTCACAGCTTAATTTTTTTTTGGGTTGGCTGGAAGAAATTTCTTTAGTTAGAGATAAGCTCGCCTTTTGTGCATTTTTAAATTCTCGTGTATTTTAATTTTTGTGTGCAATAAAGTGTTAAATAAATAAAAAAAAATAAAAACAATGAGCGCAACCAGGAAGAAATCACGGTAAAAAACGCAGGACTTTTAAAAAAAAATCATTGTTATGTCATTTCGGGTTTTCTGCAATTTTATTAATAATTTTAATCTTGTAAACACGTACAATGTTACATTTTTCGTTGATACATTAATATGAGACACAGCATTGAGTAATTAATATTTCATGATATAACCTATTATTTATGGTTTTCCAAAATATAACACAAAGTTTTATTATTTGTACCTAACAGCCCTACTACCTTAGAAATATTTAAAAACTTAGAAATGCAATAACTTTTAAGGGCCTTCAACATGCTATTTTACAATTTCGAACATTTGACAATACCATTACATATTTCAATTTTTT
>NJDC01002467.1:144993-155652 GCA_002245475.1 Calephelis virginiensis
CAAAAATGGAGCCCTGCGGTACGGCCCGAAAAAGTTTTAACATTTATTTTAACCCTCTGAACTCTGTTGTTCAAGTATGAGATCATGACATCAAGAGCTTTGTTCCTAATTCCGTAATAGCGTAATTTCCTAAACCAAAGTATTAAGTATGTGATGTAAATGTATACGTATTATTGCGTAACAAAACAGACAAAATAGTGCGCTAAGAATGAATTGGACTTACCGGAAGCTAAAACTCCCAAATACATCCAGCTCAATACAATACTCACCACTAAACTGTTTTAGTAGCACCAACAATACATATACTACTAAAAACTCAACGTACGTTTCGCTTCGTAACCGTAGCATCATCAGGAGAATTCGACTGCACTCCACAAAGGTCGAGCAGATACTGGCGCGCGCGCATGCGGCTCGCTCTATTTATAAGGTTTCGCGAGTTCGCGTGCGGGTGTGCTTTAGTGAGTACGCGTGGTGGGGGTAGCACCGTTGTTGTTATATTAAATAATTTTATTTAGATTCATCAATCATATTGAAAACCTAGTTTAGTAAAACTAAGTTCATTATAAACAAATTCAGTTATCAGTTGTGATCCTACACATAAGTTCTTTCAAGAGTATTCTTTTATAACTGACAATATTCATATCTCCATCATCTGAGAATCTATTTACCACTTAATATAGTTTCATAATAAAATATCAACATTATTCAAAATTCCTTTGAGATTAAAATTGAAGTGATTGACACTTTTCACTATTGACTAAACGCTTTTTTGAGTTGACTGCATTTAAATTTGATGATGAAATCTAGTCTAAATGTTCGTCACTCAAAAACCAGTCTCCATGGGGAATCTAACCCGAGCCCCGTGGTTGGTCGGTGAACGCTACGCTACGCTTAGCTACGGGGTACGCTACCCCTCTACCAACGAGTCCGACTCTGTCAACCTCTATCTGTGCGACATTGACTAATCTCATTGATATCTTTTAAATGTATGTAATAAGCTATTATTTCGTTTTCAAATCGTTACTTTACGTAAGTTAAGGAATATGCACCAACATTTATATTGTGCGATGTACGAACAAGCAAGATATATTACTCTTCCTCTATTCTGGAGTAAATCCCTAAAGAACAAAGCGTTTATTACGTATTCTATTATATTAAAAGCAATACATTGTTTCCCAATCTCATCATTTAGGTATAAATTTCATTTATTTATTTCCTTATAGAGGAAATAAATGATTTTGTATTTGACGCTGACGCGGAACCCAATTTTATGAAGTTTCAACGCACGAATTATTTCATGACTTACGCTTTATGGGTTACCGTATTCCGAACCTCACGTATCAAGTTATTAAGGTTTTATTACCTACTAACGACGTGCCGTGGCTTCTATTGGAATATCAAATAAAGTCATACATAGTAAATGTTCGGCAGATTTTACGGATCAGGTAATAAACACGCAGACGAATTTTTGATGGTAATGAAAAAATGTAAAAATGCAGGTCGCCACAACAGGGGTATATAAGCCTACAATTTGCCCGCCTTGACCTCCAAATCATAAAATGACAATCGACTGCTGCTCTTAGTACTGTCTTTAGTCTACCAAATAATACATCGATAAGTTACCTACCATTCTATCACCAAATAAAATTGTTAAATTTTTTTATTTTTGTTTTGGCAACACCACTCTATTCTCTCTTTACAACACTTTGATGGTATGGTATACCTCGAATTAGATTTGATCGAACGAATAAGTACCTAATCTTTGAGAGTCTGGGAACAGCACAACCACACCGACTGTCGTAGGTGTAGGTATTTTATATGATAATATGAATGTCTTATTTGGAGTTCTGCTTCGTAGAAATAAATAAACACAATATCTTTTTAAATTTTTTTTCTACTTAATAGTAGCCAGATTGTTGCTATTACTTCTGTATCCATTTTTGCCTTGATCAAACAGGTCATAACCGTGTTAAATTAAACCGCGCGAACAGTTGCGTTAACCGCCATACCGCGCGGAGAACTTTTTTTTTTACGACATTGGAAGAAACAAGCAGACGGATTTCCTGATGGTAAGAAATTCTCGCCGCCCAGAGACACCAAAGGTGCGTTGCCAACCAGGGGCCGGGATGTTAGGCCTTGAGCAAAAGAAAGTTTACCGGCTACCCTGCCCTCCGATCCGGAACACGTCATGACGTTATGGCGGCAGGAATAGGTAAGGCGTTGGTACCAATCCGAGTGAGTCCGGGTGAGACTCTACCACCTAGTCAGATGTCACGATGTTAGTGATAGCAAGGTTATGCTCGCTTTTTACGAGCTGCTTAATTTTGAATTATGTTGATATTTTAACGAAACTCTACCACCTAGTCAGATGTCACGGTGCTAGTGACGGAAAGCCTATCCCCGCCTTTGCCCAGATGGTCTATTCTACAAAAGAGCCCGGACACACGGTTGTTTCGATTCCACCCAACGCGGTAGTGAGTGGTGCCGTGGGATAATCGCCATAAGGCGACATTAAAATCAATTACAGCAGATGTATAATAAGTATTTATTCTGCTATTTCCATGTAACTGTCGTGGCGTGAAATCTTTCAATTGACACATAATGTGATAAGCATAACTAACGAGGATTTTCTGAGAATGCCTCCGTATTGAGGCAAAACGTACGTCAAGTGTGAATTTGTATTTTGTAGTGAGTTTTTGAAAAGGTAAGCGAAAGAAGTGACAAGTTGTATTCTGAGCTCGAATTTTATTCGTGGACGGTCGCGGCAGTGGAAAAAAGGATCGTTAGGTAGGCTTCAAATCAAATATTTGCTGTTGCAAATATGTTGATAACATGAAATATTACATTTTTAAATTGTGTTACGTGTTTGACCATTTCATGGCTAGCATTATTTTAAATAACCTTATTAACTATTATTTAAAAAAAATCAGTTATTATTCCTAATTTACGCATAATTTTAAACACAATATTATTGTGTCGCCTCTGTGGTCTAGCGGTTCAGTTGTTGGACTTGACTGCATGAGGTCCCGGGTTCGAATTCCGGGTCCGGCAACAAAGAGAAAATTGGGTTTTTCCGATTTTCTAATGAAAAAAAAAATGTTGCTCGGGATTGGAAATGTGCCCGGTTGGCGATAGGCTTGCCACCTATCACATTGTGGGACTTAGTGTCTTGGGCTAGTCGTGGGTGCCCTGGTTGTGCCTCTGCCTACCCCTTTGGGGATATGGGCGTGAATATACTTTTTTCTTACAATATTATTATCATTAAATAAAACTAAATCTGACATAAACAATATCCAACTATTTTAAGTTAATCCTACTATTTCAATCACAATAATTAATTAAGAAAAATGGAACAAACTTCATCAGTAATTATAATAATTGCAAATAATAAAAAAGATCATTAAAATAAAATAAAATTAATCCTTGTGATTTACAAAATTTTCATGAGTGTTATTGTGTGCCTTTTAAGTTAATTGTAAATGTATCTTCACGCCCATATCCCCGAAGGGGTAGGCAGAGGCACAACCAGGGCACTCAAGACTAGCCGAAGACACTAAGTCCCACAATGTGATAGGTGGCAAGCCTATCGCCAACCAGACACATTTCCAATCCCGATCATTTTTTCATTAGAAAATTGGAAAAAACAATTTTTTTTGTTGCCCGACCCGGGATTTGAACCCGGGACCTCATGCAGTCAAGTCCAACAACTGAACCGCTAGACCACAGAGGCGATTTACGAGTTAATTGTAACTTAGGCGAATTTTTGATTTTGGTTAAACTCTAGTTTCTTCTAGTAGTATTTTTGGCTATCATTTAATTGGAGAATTTGGGCATTACGATTCGGTATTTGTATCTGTATCTCGGAAAGAGATGGGTTTTTTTTTAATAACAAATATGGCCTCCAAAATGTTAATTGAGGTCAATGTTCATCTATTTACATTTTTTTAAATAAGTTATCGCCTTTGTGGTCTAGCGGTTCGGGAGTTGGACTTGACTGCATGAGGTCCCGGGTTCAAATCCCGGGTCGGCCAACACAAAGAAAATTGGATTTTTCCAATTTTCTAATAAAAAAATGTTGGTCGGGATTGGAAATGTGTGCCCGGTTGGCAATAGGCTTGCCACCTATCAGATTGTGGGACTTAGTGTCTTCGGCTAGTCGTGGGTGACTTGGTTGTACCTCTGCCCACCTCTTTGGGGATATGGGCGTGAAGATACTTTTAAATATGTTTTGCAAGAGGTTAATCATATTCCATAATACTTTTTCTAGCAAGTTTTATATTTCTAAAAGTATATGTAAGTTGATTTATTAAAATTAACCCCTTAAGTTGCTGTTAAATCAGTCCACAATTTCCTTTACTCTTTTATTGAATTTATTTTCAATATAATCTGTGTAAATGTAGTATTGAATGTAGTATTGATGCAAGTTTTTTATTCTCGAATACTTCCTAGGGGTATGCGACAGCTAATTAATTTTTTACATACATACATACATATCTTCACGCCAAGTCCCTTACGCAGTAGGCAAAGAGTATCGAGTGCCAGACTTCACGATCCTGACAAACCTGTCTTGCTTCCTTCACATTCATTACCCTTTTCATACAAAAACGCCGGTTTCGGAGACTTTTGACACCACCCTCGGGTAATATCCGATTGATCTAATCGTGAAATGTCAGCCTTGCTCTCCTCGGGTACCTACATCCATCCACATTCGCATTGTATATCTGCTTTGTCAATCTTTCATCTGTCATTCTTTCCACATGACCGAACCAGCGGAGCATGCCCTTTCGCATTTCAAAACCAACACTTTCTTTCAATCCCACTCTTTCTCGGATCTCACTGTTACGAATGCGATCAGCGAGCGTAACACCACAGATTTTATGTAGTGCTCTCATTTCGACCGAATTTATCCTACTTTCATGCTCTTCCTGCCATAACCAACTCTCGTTTCCATACAATAACGTTGGGATAAGCACACAATTATGCAAAGCGAGTCTAGCTTTTTGACTCAAAACCTCGCTTTGGAATAGCTTACCCAGTGCTCCATTCACACTATTCCCTGCACTCACTCTCCTCTCTACATCCGCAGTGTACCTTCCATCCCTGCTAAAAGAACAACCAAGATATACATTTTCATTCACTTGTTCCAACACTACATCATCAACCAAAACTCTTACATCTATACTGGCTACGTCTCTTCCAAACACCATTATTTTGGTCTTCATCGGATTAAAATGTAAGCCCCTTTCTTTACAATCTCCTTCCATAACTGTGACCAGTGTTTGCAGCTCAGATGGTGTAGAGCCCAAAAGTACAGCATCATCTGCATAAAGCAGGCAGTTCACTATTTGGTCAACCATACGCATTCCCACATCAATGATCTTAACATTTGAAGACATTTGTCCAAATATAAGATAAACAAGCGTACTGACAACACACAGCCCCGATTGACGCCAATATTAACATCAAACCAAGGCGATATGTTGCCATCCACCCGCATGCATGCTTTACAGTCTAAATACATTGACTGCACCGCACGCAGCAAGGACCCGACTATCCCATAATCTGGCAAAATGTCCTAAAGTTCCTTACGTACAACCCTATCAAACGGTTTTTCGAGATCCACAAAACCGCAGACAACCTTCTGACCCACAGCCAGATGCTTCTCTACAATGTTACGGAGCGAAAACACTTGATCCGTACATCCTCTTCTAGACCTGAAACCGCCTTGAGCCTTCCACAATGTTCCATCGGACATTCCTTGCATTCTCCTTTCAACTATTTTTTCATACACTTTTGATGCTAAACTGATCAAACAAATGGCCCTGTAACTTTTACAATCCATGCGTGAACCCTTGCCTTTATACAAGGGCACGATGACCGCACGTCGCCAGTCTTCGGGTACTCTGCCGGTCTTCCAACATTTGCTACAAAGAACCCAGAAAGAGTCCCGGCGGCAAGACCACCAAGCTTGAGCATCTCAGCTGTAACCATATCTTACTCCCGCAGCCTTACCATATTTCATACTTCTTATTATTAATAATTTATTAATATTAATAATTAATATTCAACTTTTTCCATCATAATGCCGTCAGATGCCTTCGCTAGTTCCGAGTCATTTGAGTACTAGGACCCAGCGGCAGCATCCTGGGCACATTCATACATATCTCCATAAAATTCACTCCACCGTTTTAACACGTCATATCTTCGGGTACTCTGCCAGTCTTCCAACATTTGCTACAAAGAACCCAGAAAGAGTCCTGGCGGCAAGACCACCAAGCTTGAGCATCTCAGCTGTAACCATATCTTACTCCCGCAGCCTTACCAGATTTCATACTTCTTATTATTAATAATTTATTATTATTAATATTATTAATATTAATAATTAATATTCAACTTCTTCCATCATAATGCCGTCAGATGCCTTCGCTATTTCCGAGTCATTTGAGTACTAGGACCCAGCGGCAGCACCTTGGGCACATTCATACATATCTCTATAAAATTCACTCCACCGTTTTAACACGTCCTGCAAGCTTATAAAAATATCACCACTCTTAGACTTAATTCTATTCATTCTGGAGGCAGACAAACAATTCCGAGATTTTTCACCTTCATGATTTCCCTTTCGCGTTTCTCTTTCACTAAGTGTTTGGTGATATTCTTGCAACAACGGTACATTTTTTCTTCAAATCTTTTATACTGTCATTCGACTGCAAACAGGCTACATAGTCTAGCCAAACTTTCTTCTTTCTTTCAACTGAGGCTTTTACCTAATCATCCCACCATGCGTCACCATTCATAGACTTGTGCATCTTTACACTTTCACATACCTCTTTCGCAACATCAACCATACTATCTTTCAAAACATTCCAACAGCCATCCACGTCTAAGTCCGGTAGGCACACACTATATAGCCTGTCTTGGACTTGACTCTCATACATGCTTCCTACACTCGGGTCTTGCAACTTTTCACTCTTAATCCTTTCAAGCCCTCCAAATGGAATACGTACTCGCCAGTGCTGGAGGCACTGGCGAGTACGTATTCCATAGATCAATGTTAAAAATCTTTTACGTTTAAAATAAATAGATCGACATGGCCATCGCATGAAAACACAACTTATTTAAATTGATCGAGTGACTAGCGCACACGCCTAACTACACCGACCAACCGCGAGTCTCGGGTTCAATTCTCGACGGGAGCATGCGCTTGTATGATGAACATTTAGATGTCTGTATTTCATGGTCTGGGTGTTTACTAAATTTATTCTGGTATCTATGTAAGTATTTCTATTCATTAGAATCGTTTACGGACCAATAACATGACCTCAATACTCAAAACTGGAGTACAAAAACGGCAAGAATTGAAATTATGGTGACTGGAATAGACATGGCAGTGGTATAATTCATATACAATGAAAAGCAAGAATGATACAAAAGTCTAATTTATTGTATGCAACATATTAAATGCATTGAAATCACTTTCTCACAATTTGGTTATCCGTAATAACTATCTGTAGCGAGCGACTGCGTCTCTAATTCTTGGTTCAGGTTCGGCGTAGGCAACGGCAACGAACAGAAACTGAATCTGTAATATGATAAATACTTCGATTTAATAAACAGATTTTTTTTATAACATGTAACATAAGAGCTACACAAAATTCTTAATGAGTCAATGTAGAGGCACTTAGACTTTTCAAACTAAAACACAGTAATGGAATCTGGTTAATTTTCGAGCAAATCTTTGCAGAGTTCTACCACAAAGTATGTCTGTCAGCTATAAGATTCAGAAAGGATTCCACTATTCGTAGTTATTACTTGACAGAACTTTTTTATACATGTACAGCTCTAACATATTCTGAATAACTTAAATGATGACTTGCACAATTCTTAATATTCTAAGAGTTGATAAAGAGGCTGGTGATTTGGATGGTGTGTGTCCTTTGTATCGCTTAGTCCTTTTAAACCTAACATAGTCCATTTTTGGGTAAATCGTTGAGGAAATCTACCACCCTACTGGTAAGTCTCTATCTATTGTTAGATATAGATGGGATTTACATTATTCGTAGTTGCTAATTGGCAGATGTGCTAACAAAGATTAAAAATGGTCATAAGCAAATTTATAATTCATCATTCACAATTTATTTTTTAAATTGATTGCCTTACATTATTTTAGCATAACCATTTTTTATTAAGACCTTGATCATGGCATGCCATGATCAAGGTCATTTGATCAGTGTATGGAAAAGGGACAAAAAATATTTCCTACCAAATCCCTCGATTACTCTCCGAGGGGTAATAAAAACGGGCACATAACAAATGAGTCTTCTTAAAAACTTCTTAAACAGACCCCTAAACCGGCTAACAACCAAGTAGTGGTCCGTGTTAAGAGTTGGGCTTCTGAAGGCTCTCGTGTCCATTATATACTTCCGGAAGCGACTATTAACCAAAATCAAATCTATCATACTCATTTGATAATTCCTTCTCTATGTATACGTATTTATGTCCTCATGCTGAAACATTGTGATAGACACAAAAAGATTTCTTTCCACACATAAATCTGCAATATGCTTACCAGTATCATTCACTCTCTTATCACCATAGAGTCCAAGAACGTCCTCGTAACCATCCCGTCGTGTCCCCACCCAACCATTCAAGTCACCACACATAATCACTTTTTCATTTCCTTCAACCATATTCAGAGCATCCCTTATAGAATCCCAAAACTTTTCTAGGTCATGAGTCGACGACGAGATGACCGGAGCATAGGTTGCTACCACAAAAAGTCACGTGACTCCTAGTTTAATACGGACCTAGAGCAGTCTCGGACCAATCAAACCATACTCTTTCAGGCCTGAGGCTAAGCGAGACGATAAAATGATACCTACCCTAGCGCTGGCGTGATCTCTCTGTGATACACCAGACCAGAAAGCCAATCTACTACCGGGGAGATTAAAAGTATCACTACCCTTTCGCTTAGTCTCCGTTACACACAGGCTGGCATCTCTCATCCATTACATCAATCAATTCATTCACCTTCGCTTCCATTCCCCCTCTCACATTCGACGTGCCTATTTGGCACTCTCCACTCCTCGATTCGCCTGTACGGGCCTGACGTATTGGGTGGCGGCTCGCCGCATCTACCTCTTTTCGTACCAACAAAGACGGATCGGTAGACGTCACCTCCAGGGAACGCCCTAACCCGCTCTGCGAAACTTTTTCGGGCCAGAATTGCAGTCCAATGGACTGGCGGGGATCGCGACGTGCACGCTTCTGGCCAATTTTTTAAGACTTTAATTTATGTTTTGGAGTAATGTAGCTGTTTACCTAACTGTAAGCTGGACCTCTGATATCGGATTACTGATATTTATTTAATGATATAATAAAAAGCTAATTAGCTTGTCAGATTCTCGTGGTACTTGCAGATTTTCTGCCTTAACAGTTTTATGGAGTCCGCAAAATTAGCAATGAAAAGACTTACCCCACATCTGTTACAGCGTGGCGTTATACTGCTGCAGCAGAACAACCTTTTTTACATTAGTAGGTACAAAATAAAAAATAAAAGTGAGTCATTTTCTCATATAACTTTGCATCTTACGTTTGACTTACACCTCCGCCTAACATCATAATTCTTATCTAGAATGGTCGCACTTCTCTGACTCCCTCACAAATATTTGCACTTTTTTGCATTACGAGGTTAAAATATACAACATTACTAAGCAAGAACAAAGAGTTCTTAGATTGACAACGCTTGTCTTGCAGTTTAATACGCATTTATCAGTAATGACCACAAATGTTGTCAAATTACCACGCACACGGATATTCGGTTTTGTTACTTTTTATTGATTTATACCAATTGGTTGCGCCGATTTGAATCTGCAGCTATTGCGAGTGACAAGCGTCATATCCTAATTCCTGCCCTTAGTTTTTCCCGCTTCCGCACCTCGCTATATAAGCGCTAGTGTCGCATTCGTACTGAAAAAGAAGCCATATTCGCCTTAGGCCCCGCACAGCAAAAAAAATGGCATCGCCGCCCGCTTAGATACCGCCCACAATCGCTTAATACGCTTATATGGCATTTTTCGCCGCGAGTGAATAGAAGATAGTGTTGTGATAATTAGGACACAGGAAATCACAAAGGTCAGTGACTTAATCCTTACCTATACTCGATTAAGCAATTTAAATTTGATCTCAATTTAACACATCAACAATGATGACTACAATGATGTTTATGAGTAATGGACTCATTATTACTCATCAACATCATCGTAGTAGTCCTATATAAAACTTCGATTTTTAATTTCCCCCCCTTCCTGTAATTTTTATATGATATTAACAAGCATTCGGATTTCCTGCTGGTAAGAAATTCATGCCGCCTAGAGACACACACCAAAGGTAGTAATGGTGCGTTGCTAAACTGAGGCCGGAATGTTAGGCATCGAGTAAAAGTAAGTTTACCGCCTACCTTATCTTCCAATCCGGAACACGTCAAGAAGTTATAACAGCAAGAATAGGTAAGGCGGTAATACCAGTCCGGGTTAATCGCTGCGAAACTCTACCACCTAATCAGATGTCACGGTGTTACTAACGGTAAGCCTATGCTCGACTTTTACTAGCTACCTGGCATGAAGGCAGATGGTCTATTCTGCAAAGGAGCCAATTAGG
>NJDC01002467.1:163872-178727 GCA_002245475.1 Calephelis virginiensis
AAGTGAAACCGGTTGGCTAGAAAGTAACAAAAAGTGTTAAGTAAAGTATATAGTGGATAAGTACAAGTGTCAACTCCAAAAAACGTGTATATGGTGTATCTACATTAGTCTGTGTTTAAAATGATAATGAATGTAGTTATTAAAATTTTTAAACAATACCATTAGTTATTCACAACCACAATACGCTTCGATAGATAATTTAGTATCGTGTCTTCGCAAATGCTGTCACGGCCAGGACCGCGCTCATTTGTCAAATGGCACATCGCCATTTGCATCGCACCGAGCTTCATAAACATCGTTAATATGTGAAATCAATTGTCGCTTCAACGCGCCAAATTGAATATCGTTCTTAAAGCCTAATCAAATTTTAGATCTGTTTTGTATTTGCTTTTTAGTTTAATAGTTATATTGGTAAAATATACAAATAAAAAAGGATTATGTGGTTTTATGAAACCATTATAAAATCGAAACTTGATCTATAACTATAAACTGTAGACGCCGCCATATGGCTGCTCTGACGTCACCGTCACGCGACATGCGACACACATATCAAAAAAATGTGATGATGTAATAAAAGCTTCACTTTCAAAAAACGACGGGTTGCACTCCGGGAGTGCCTGCAAAAGTAAAAACTTGAATATTAACGATATGCATTTTTGATATTTTGCAATGGTTAGGGAATAATTTTGTACGCATTGCTTTAATTATCAGTATGAAAGTACTATCATTTATGTGGTAGAATACAAAATTCATTTATTGCGCTATCGCACACAAACATGACAATTTATATTACATTAAAAATTTAATACTTCATAACTATTACAATTATTTTACTTTAAAAAGCTTATATCTTAGAAAAATCAACTTCCATTCATAATTTCAATTACTTTTTCATCATCATTATTACCAGAATCATCAACTTATCAGGAAAACGTTTCAGTGCAAATATTATTCTCATATCAATAACCTGCGTTTGGCTTGACAAAACTTCGCTATATTGCTCGTCTACACATAAAGCTTATTTTCAAGATTGAACAAATAGAGCAATGTCTGTTGATATTATACCGTATACGTATCTGCTATCATCTTGTCTTGTGAGAATGTAATGGTAGGTATATTGCGGTGTTCGTCACTCAAATGACGCGAGGGGCCGACTCCCAATAGTTTATGCGATTGTTTTACACTAACTCGTTCTGGTAGTATCCATTACGAATCTTAAACTCTTCGGCAATATCTAAGCAATACGAAAAACGCAATGAATCTACGTTGTATTTTAGATCTCGTGCAAGCGTGCTGCGCCGTTTTATTGGAGCATGCGCCTTGCGCCGTCTTACGATCTGACGATCTGACCCTAGTTTAGAAGTTTTTACCCATTCCGAAGAAAAGTGCGCAACGACGCTAAAGAAGTTTTCACTTCAAAAATACGGAATTAGCCGTTTATGTGAAAATGTTATAAAGCAGCTTTAGGACTTAGATTTTGCTACTTTTTCTTACATTGATATGAGATTAAGATACAAAAAATCTAATGTTACTTGTGATAGTGAAAACTATACATTGCCTAAATGCATTAAAACTGGAAATCAGTAATTAATATTAATTCTCGAGTGTTTTTATCGGCAACTCTATGTTAAAACTTGGAACACGACAGCTTCGAGCACTAACATATATATAATATATATAATAAAATATAATATATAATATATAACGTTAAATATGACAGTGATAACAATCTAGGCCATTCAAAAATATTTCACGCTTCAATCGCCTCTGTAGTATAGAGGTCCGGAATGGGTCTTAACTGCTAATAAAAAATAGCGTTGCTTGGGATTGGATATGTGCCAGGTTGGCGTAAGTTTGCCACCTACCCACGATTACCTTATCAAGGTATTTGAGCTTATTCACTTGAGCTTATTCACTGACCTTTTTCATAAATAATCATATTAATATTATAATTTCGAAAGTTTGTATGTATGGATGTGATTACTCTTTGACGCTCAAGTGGCTGTACGGATTTGTCTGAAATTTGGAACACAAATAGATTGTGACCTAGACTAAACTATAGGGCAAATTTAAGAAAACGCGAACGAAACAGCCGGCAACTGCGAGTTATTTAATTAAATTTGAAATCTACTAATGTTAAATATTTTATCACACACAAATTTTTAAAATCCAAAATAAGTTTACGAAAGTTTTTCCAATAAAAATAATGTTTCTAATTCGAATTGATGTATTTTTTTATTAAAAGTTACCTTGATATTGTTAGCTCCTGGACAAATAATTTCATTGCAATGAAACAGACGCAGACATCATACGCTTATTCAATTTAAAGTACAGAAATTATTTTCAATATATCATTTTGCCTGATTTAAAAACACGGTATCTTGTAATTTAATAAATTCTTTAAATGTTATTGTTTAATCCTAAGAGTATGTGAACAAAACTTTTACATAGGAACTGACCGGATATTTGGAACCGAAAAAAGAAACTACCATGAAAAACATGTTGCGTTATAAATAAATGTCATGAAATAACTTTGTCTTAACAACTTAATATAGCCCACTGTCATTTGTCAAAAATTAACATAAATAGCTTTGTCTTGGCAAACCCATAACATTGGCTGTCTAGACCAATTCTATGTACACACCCTTGACCTTCCTTCGACAACTCGACATGATCTTCTTCAGAACTGGAATACAAACTGGATCCAGTCTAGTCTAATAAAAGGGAATCATTATGCATCCATTCAGCCTTGCATTCAGGAAAAAACATGGTTTTATCAGATTCGATCCATGAATA
This sequence comes from Calephelis virginiensis, assembly GCA_002245475.1. Lineage (NCBI taxonomy): Eukaryota > Metazoa > Arthropoda > Insecta > Lepidoptera > Riodinidae > Calephelis > Calephelis virginiensis. The sequence goes on from NJDC01002467.1 coordinate 166,669, forward strand.
AAACTTCAACATCTGTTGTCAGTAGACCGAAGCTTGGTCACGTTTGTACCCCAGTTTTTCTTCACAAAATACGTGTTCGAGATCTGCGAATGTGGACAGGAGGAAGGTACAGTTGATCACATTTTATTTAATCGCTCAAAATTCCCTAAATATAAAGTAAAATACTTACCGTGTGATGGTCCCGTACCTAACGTTGGCTAAATAAGTCGTGAAAAATTATTGAAAGCCATATTTATAACGCAGAAAGAAGAAGAACATTATTGCTGCTATCTTGCTTCAACCACAAAATATTTTTTTAAATAAAAATACTGAAAAGGCTATGAAAATATTTATCAACCGCTATTAAGCTAAAAACTAAGTTCCAAATTGAGTAAACGAAATGCATTTTCATCAGATTCTTTACTTACGAAAAAAAAACCTATTACATGGCACAACAACGAGATACAATATCAACTCTAAACTAATGGCTATAAAACTTTAAGGAAGTTAGTCAATTACTTTTGTATTTCTCCCCAAATCATAAGACCCTAAAGGTTACCACTTTTCTGAAATATTGTAAAACATTTCCGTTTTATAAAGTACATTAAATAACTAGACTTTCACTTTCCACATAGGCACTAATCTACCATGGTTCTTCGATTATCAGAGAATTGGCAATTGTTTTAAACTTATTGAAGTGCTTTTTATATCTCCTTTATTGATTTAAATCGATTATTTTTCAAAATTTTATATCATAAAAAAATTAGCGATACGTCTATTTCTTGCACAATTTTATGAATGGTCCTATGTTTTCGCAATTTATTTTGTAAATTATGTTTGTTTTAGCAGCTTTCATAATTTTATTCGTATGTTTATTCTTTTAGTTCTTATCTCATTATTGTTTGTCATTAAAATCTTAGCTTCAAAGACTAGTGAATACAAAACAATAGTCGGTTTATCTAATAGCATACTCACCTTATCCATTTGCAACGCATCAACGCTAGCAAAATCAATTAACGTTCTAGCTCGTCGTTTTCACGATTGCCCTCAACACTTAATTCAAACGTCAACGTAAATTAAGCACTAAAATGTTGTCTAATTTTTAAATTTAATTTGAAACAATTAGTCAAAAGGCTTCTACAAGATTTGTTATTTTTAAGAGATCATTTTTAAAAGCTTTATCACAATCTTTCTCCTTCACAGTATTTCATCTTGAGACGTCAGGATTAGAAGAAGCCCAAATTTTTCTTTAAGTCATAAACTACTAATGTGCCAAATTTTCGAACCTTGGGAAACTTTGAAATAGTCAAATTTTCATAAAATAAATTGCTGTTCCCTAGTCTCGCTAAAACTCAAGAATGGTTGAACTGATTTGGCTAATTTTGGATTTGAACTATTTGTTCAAGTCCAGAGAAGTTTTAAAAGATTAGAAAAAGAAAAAATCTTCGAGAGAACTAGGAAAAACAACATTTTAATTTTTCCCATACAAACTGAACCGGTGAAACGAAGTTTGCAGACAACTACTAGCCTTCTATATATTACCCCTTTCTAATTATAATTTCTTATTAATTCTTTATTTTTATCCCCTACAGAAAAAATGGAATATTATTAGTTTGACATATTTATAGCTCTTAAACGAATAATGTATTTTTTTATTTAAAAGCTGACGTAATCAAAATTACTCTAAGCCCCATTAAAACCCCAAAAAAACTATTTATATTTTATCGGGAGTTACGTAAAAAAATATGTTTAATACATCTGGATTATTCAGCTCAATTTGTTTTATGATTTCACCTACGTTTTTAAAAGACTGATCAGTCAGTCAGTTTCTTTGATGTAATCATAATTCGATTATATACTATGGATATAATACTATGGAACTCAGAATAATAAAATATATACAGGTACAGAGGTCAGTCTCATGTATGTACCTCGCTTTTGAGAACTATACTCAGCGGTCGTGATAAGTACTGGCGCTAGTGTATATCGTGTTTTTTATGAATCGTGACTTACATCATTTGTAAATTTCTGCCTACAATGTGAAGATAAATATGTGTGTATGTTTTTTTAAATTAAAATAATGTTATTTAATTTGCAACTTTCCGCCAAAAAATGTATACGTATTCTGGCGTGACAAAACAAACAAAACAGTGCGCTATGAATGAAATGGACTTAAAACTCCAAAATATATCCAGCTCCACACAACACACACCACTAAACCATTGCAAATTAAATAACTTTATTTGGATTTAAGTATCGATTTCCGCAAAGTAACGCCTTCTTCAATCAACTTTTTTGTATGTTTTTTGTTGATCAATTTTTGAAAACAAATTATATCGTTGTACTTCCTATGTAATTATAATATTAATTACATTATGACTTATATTAACATTCCTCTGAAGATGCTGAAAAAGCAAAACCAGTTGATAACTCTTATAAAATTTTGTGGACAAAATAATAAGCGTATATTTCTAACTATCAGAAAATTTGTTGTTTTGCCTTCCTATACAAAACAAAAAACAGCAAAATATTTTTCATCAGCACAGTTTGTTCAAACTTTTAACATTGCACATTATAAATGCAATGCAAATTAGAGGTCCCGTACGGCAGACTGTTTCAACATATTGTTGCAATATGTTGAGCAATGCATTGTATGGTACGTACACGACCTTTGGCATTTACTGTAGACATATTGACTTTGTATGCACGTACTTTAGGAATATTTAAATTATGCGCTTCGGCTATATTCGTCAAGCTTTGGAAATCCTAATGTTTATATAGATATCTATATATAGAGTTGTTATTACATAACTATTAAATCACCAGCCATCTTGTCTAGCAGTTCATAAAATGCGAACGAATATTAAATGGACCATTAACAATAATACAATTTTTCCGCTATGGGAAATCCACCGCTCTACTTTCTGCTACTTATAGGTAGGGTAGTCGGTAGACTTGCACAATAGGCCCAGCACCCTGGCCACAGGACAGCGGACAGGATTTATAACATCTAAATATAGTGTTTTACGCCAAAGTTATCTCTAAGTCTGTGAAGCTAATTTTCCGTCTTTTAATATAAAAAAAATGCTATCGTTTACTTCATAGAGTAATTATATGTATATTTATTTTTAGACTGGTTCTACTTGGTCAGTAATATAACGATTGTAACTTAATATATTTTTATATGATATTGGAAGGCAAACAAGCACACGGATTTCCTGATGGTAAGAAATTCACGCTGCCTAGAGACATCAAAGGTGATAATGGTGCGTTGCTAACCAGAGGCCGGGATGTTAGTCTTGGAGCAAAAGCAAAAGACTACCTTATTCTCTGAACCGTGACACGTCAACGGCAAGCACTGATGTTATGGCGGCGGAAATAGGTAAGGGCGGTGCTACCAATCCGGGCGAGCCGCTGCGAGACTCTACTACCAAGACAGGTGTCACGGTGTCAGCGAGGGTAAGCCCATGCTCGCCTTTTACTGCCTGTCTGGAAAGCAGATGGCCTATTCTGCAAAGGAGCCTGGACCAACATGGCGGAAAATCATCTTCACTCGGTTCCAAAACCACATCAAACTTCTTAACAAAGTGACAGTTATCAATACTACACATTTACTAACACAGGTACTAGTTACGTACTACAACAGTATCGCTGAATACAATAGTTAAAACCAAGTCTTTTAAACTGTTTTACTGTACTAATTCTCGATATATCAAGTGTAATCATAAATCAATAATTGGGTCTCTTTTCACTGTGTTGGCGCCATTTGTATCATAATCCTGATTCCTTATTCTTGTTGGCGATCCGTCCTTATTTAAAGGCAGCTTTCTTTTTAGCCGCGACCTTGTCAACGTGGAATATGTGTGAAATCTGTATTTGAACCCGGGTCATTTTTTATTAAATAATTAATTATTATTATTTTCGTGATATTAGACATTCGATGCTCTTTGCCTATCCCGTTGGAGACTTGGCGTAAAGATAAGTAAATATTTAATATTAGTATGAAAAAAACCAAAGGGCGTCGAATAATCTACAGTACTTGTTTAATCTACAGTATTCATCTAAATAATTAAAAAGTGTAATTAGTGTACTTTACAAAGACCTTTAATTTATTTTACGAGTTTTTGTTTACGAGAACATAATTTTATTAGTAACTGTCAACATTTTGATTGTCTTTGTTTTCTAGAACGCTTCTAATATTAATACCCGTTTCCCGGGTCGGGCAACATAAAGATGTGGTTTTTCCAATTTTAAAAAAACAAAATATTATGATTGGATATGTGCCCGGTTGACGACACCTATCACATTGTGGAACTTAGTGTCTTCATCTAGTCATCGGTGCCCTGGTTGTGCCTCTGTCTACCTCTTCGGGGATACGAGCGTGAAGATACTTACTTTCTTTTACACATTTGATATTTACTACAAACATATTGATTTGCAATATACTTGATTGAATACATGACAAAAAAATCTAGACTCTGTTTTATCTTTTGTCCTCAGTATGAAAGCGTCGTTTTTCACCTCAAAAAGATTCTCGATATTTAAAATGGTCACAAAAGTCTTTTAAAAGACCCTTTTCCATCATAATACAGACACAGGAATGTCAATGCTTGAAGGTTTTCCAAAAATTCGTGCATCTTGTTATTCGTTTCAAGTATTTTAATAATTTAGATTAGCACTAGAGTAGGTGTAACATCTTAGTGGAGAATCAGCATAATATGCAGCCAGATGTTCTGGAAGGCTGTGGTAGAATGGGCCATTGATTGCCCACAGCTTCCCTCTATAACAAAATGTTGAATACCATAGGTTTTTAGTTGGTAGCCAATCGGAGTTTACTATAGTCACTGAGGGGATACCTGTATAGGTATTTATGAGTAAAATTTATATTTTCATTTCAATTTCTAATTGTTTTTATTCATTCAAATTATAAATTACTAGGTGATCGACGAGTCATGTGTTGTCGTTTGTACGGTATGGTCGATTTCCTGAAGATGCCTCGGTGTCGAGGTGAAACGCATGTATATACGTATAAAATTTCTCAAAATCGGTTCATCAATTTAGCCGTGAAAGAGTAACAGACAGACAGACTTTATCATTTTAGTATTAGTAAGGGCATAGTTTTGTTTAAATCAGAACTGTAGTGTTTTCAAAAAGTTGTGTAGGTATTTCAAAATGATTTGTTTTAAAAACAGTAACACAAAATAAATTAACGAAGTACATTCAACACAAACATGTTATTCTATACATGTTTTAGTTTATCTCATGTTATTGCCTTTTGAAAAATCATATTCGTATTTTCGTATCAAACAAATACAGTTATAAATCTAACGCTATCAGTATATAACGATTCGGATACAGCCATTTATTTTACTTTATATGCTCCGATTCTGATATGCGTTGAAAATATGTTCCATTTCGTCATTTTAGTTCCGGTAAATCTGATGTATTCATTGTTTTCAACGTCAAATCGGAGGAGGTTCTCAATTTGACGTCTTTAACTGTTTTATGATAGAACACGCAAAACTTTTTTTAGGCTATTCCGATTTTTATTTTATTGTCGGAAAGAGTATATTCCAAGGTGGATTACCTTGGAATAAACTCTCATATCTCTATACAAAACACATATGTTCTAAAATAACAAATATCGTTTTCTGGGTTACTCCTAATAATACGCATTCAGTTGTTTTTTTAGGTGAAATGGGATTAAAATTTAAGTCGCATTTGTTCAAGTTTCCCTCAATGAAACTATTATCATGATATTAATACTTGCAGCAAAAACTTTGGACCCATTTTACGAAATTTACGCGGATGAAGTTTGCCAAACTTGTAGTTTATGTGTAGGAATAATGCAGAACGCTAATATTTTTCAATAATTATGCTTATAAATTGCATTAAATAAAAAAATAAAATATTACACATACTACCATGCATTTGACACACACAAAGAAAAATGTTGATAATGAATGCTACCACATGTAGGATATTTGAATGCGAAAAAAAGCAAAGGTATCGGTGTTTGAAACAGACGTAACCAGAACAGAAGTAAAAGTTTTAATAAAAGATAGAGTGATGGAAAGAGGTAGAAAATTGTATATATTGGTAATGTTTTAGCAGGGATGGAAGGTTCATTGCGGATTTGGAAAGGAGAGTTATTGCAGAGAATAGTACAGTAGGAGCGCTGAGTAAACTCCGTCAAATGAGGTTTCTAGGTAAGACGTTAAAATTGTTTTGCATTGTTTTGTGCTTATGCCAATGTTACTTTATAAGTATCTTCACGCCCATATCCCCGAAGAGGTAGGCAGAGGTACAACCAAGGCACCCATGACTAGCCGAAGACACTAATCCCACAATGTAATAGGTGGCAAGCCTATCGCCAACCGGGCGCATTTTCAATCCCGACCAACATTTTTTTTTATTAGAAAATTGGAAAAATCCAATTTTCTTTTTTGTTGGCCGACCCGGGATTCGAACCCGGGACCTGCAGTCAAGTCCAACACCCGGATCGCTAGACCACAGAGGCGATAGAGACTATGACAGGGAAATGCTCCTTAACCCCCGACGCAAAAGAGCGAGGGGTGCGAGAGAGATTTTTTTTTTATAAGTTTGACGTGTCAATGTGTCTGCCTGTCTATGGTATCATAACTCTCTAACGGATGCAGTGATTTTAATTTAGTTTTATCGTAGTAAAGGTAACTCAACCGAATGTCTGCGAACATGCTCGGATTTTTTTTATACTTTTTACAGGGAAATTAAGTCTTGTGTCGGGAGTTTTCAAATTTTATTTGAATTTTAGATTATTTAGCTTTGAATTGTGGAAATTCTGACTTCAAAAATGTATCTTCGCGGTTTATTTGAATAAATAAATTTAAATCGCGGTCTATCCTCAGTACGCAACTTCAACACGTTCACAAACACGGTAGCTTATATTACTGCTGTAATAACTAGACTCAAATTTAAGATTATATGTCAACTTGATGTTTGTTAGAAATTTAAATGTTTTGGAATCCATTCATCGTAAAATATCCGTACTTAGAAAGTCAATTTTTGCCCTTCAAGGCATACGGTTTATTACGAAATTGGCTGTCGAATAAGTAATAATCCGTTAGCTCACGTAGACCATAAAGTTGTACAGTTTTATTAAGTCTATAGAAGATCATTGTAAGGTAAATCATACTGCAGTAACTTTATACTTTTGGCATCGGTAGACAAATAAGGTTTTCCTGAAGGTGCTATTTTGAATTCGAAATAGTACCTCTATTTCGAATATAGCACTTTCGACAGCAGGTGTAGAGACTGCATGCATGATACGCAGCTGCAATTCTGCTTTGTACATACATACATATGTTCACGCCAAATCGCTTACGTGGTAGACAGTAATACTGTGCCAAAACGAGTGCCAACTCTCACAATCCTGGCAGAACTGCCTGGCTTACTCCACATTCATTACCTTTTTTATAAACTCGCCAGTTTCGGAGACTCTTGACACCACCCTAGCATAATGTCCGAGCGATCAAATTGCTGGAAAAATCTGGAATGTCATCCTTGGTCTCCCCGGGGTACCTACATCCATTCACATTCGCATTGTATATTTGCTTTGTCAATCTTTCATCTGTCACTATTCATATGGAATATGACCGAACCAGCGAAGCATGTCCTTTCTAATTTTAACACCAACACAACAACAACAATTTTCCACACCAGGTATATGACAAAGTCATTATGGCGGCATTCAAGGGGAAGGTGGTGGAACCCGAGCAAATTGTTGCACTGCTCTCCATCACCAGTGTTATTATTGATGATGACCTATGTTTTAACTTATAGTCGTCTCTTGCCAGGTATTTGGCAAAGAGGCGTATGATTAATTCTACTTAGTGGAAACAGACCAACAGGAGGATGGTGGTGGTCCGATTAAATTAATATAGTGAAATATTTATACTTAATAAGTTATTCAATTTTCCTTTCTAGTTATATTTAATGTTTAAATGACTATTCTGATACGAATGTTTTATACATCGCCTCTGTGGTCTAGCGGTCCGGGTGTTGGACTTGACTGCATGAGGTCCCGGTTTCGAATCTCGGGTCGGCCAACAAAAAGAAAATTGGATTTTTCCGATTTTCTAATAAAAAAAAATATGTTGGGCGGGATTGAAAATGTGCCCGGTTGGCGATAGGCTTGCCACCTATCACATTGTGGGACTTAGTGTTTTCGGCTAGTCGTGGGTGCCTTGGTTGTACCTCTGCCTACCTCTTCGGGGATATGGGCGTAAAGATACTTAATTTACTTACTTAATGTTTTATACCATACAACAACATATACAATATACAACGCATATTTTATGCAAATGTATACATTTTAATTTCAATGTATTGTTATTTAAAAATTGTTTCAAAATATTTTTTCTTTTAAAACGTTATCCTAAATTTACCATTCCATAATCATATCCAAACTTGGTGGCAATGGGACCACGTTGAAAGAATGCTTTTTCAAATATAAAAAATTAAATCATTTTCGAAGAGACGAAAAAATCGATTAAGATATATAACAAATAAAGCAGTCGAACACACAACCTTCTACTTTTTTGCATTAGGTTATCTCTGAAAACACATCACATTTTTGTTTAGAATTTATGAGCTGTGTGGATTCTTGAATCGTTTAATATAACAATATCCTTCCCTAGTTGCAACAGTAAAAGAGGATATCAAACTTAGCCTATGCTAGTATAACATTTACTACTTCACTCTAGAACTGTTACAAATAAATTGTAAAACTCAAAATATTTTGTCTATTGAAACAACAACCCATATTTTCGTACAATATTTCAAAAATAGTCTCCATTTTACCCAGAATAAACCTTTCAAATCATTGTAATAAAAATTTGCAAGATAGAACACCAAAAAGTACTACCGCAGTCCCGGAGTAAATTACAAAACCCGGTTGTTTAATATTATAACCGGTTTTTATATACTTTTCCGGCTGTCATTTTTAAAACTTGGTTTATATTCGCTTTCCCGACATGAGGCTTAATCATGGAATTAGGAATGTATATAGAAGTGTATTAATGTTCTATATCAAACTTATTTATTTTTAGAATCGATATATAACCAAGCAACGTCTCTTTATTTCTTTTTAACAAATGTTGATGTTACGTATGCCGAAAGAGATAATGATATTTTTGTCTATGCTCATTTTTGCACAAAATTTAAAATTATGTCTTGATAATCCTCAAGCTCGCCATGTATAGCATATTTTGTTTCAGAGTTAAAAGTGGCGTACTATTACATTCGTCATTTTTTTAGGAATTGAGTCGTTTCGTTTGTAATTTAAATTAAGTACAAAATTTATGAGTTTTTTTTATGATAACGGAAGGCAAACAAGCAGATAAACTTCCTGTTGGTAAGAAATTCACGCCGCCTAGACACATCAAAGGTGGTAATGGTGCGTTGCCAACCTGGCGCCGGGATGTTAGGTCTCGAGCAAAAGTAAGTTTACCGGCTACCTTACCCTCCGAACCGGAACATGTCATCGGCAAGCATTGGACTTTATGGCGGCAGGAATAGGTAAGGCGGTTGTACCAATCCGGGTAAGTCGCTGCGAAACTTTACCACCTAGTAGAATATCACGGTGTTAGTGACGGTAAGCCTATGCTTACCTTTAACGAGCTGCCTGGCAGGAAGGCTATTCTGCAAAGAAGCCCGGACCAACTCGGGGAAAATGTATGAACTAATTTGTCAGGTAGAAAATATCAAACAAAATATAAGGATTCATGCTTTTCTTTAATATTTTTCTTCTTTTAATATTTATTTATGCTTTAAAGCGGGGTAAACGCTTTAAAGCATAAATAAATATTAAAACGCGCCTGGGCCCATCCCCGGGTCGGTAGGAGATAAGGTCTATTGTTCTTGGTCAAATCGTTCTCTGAACATACGTATTAGAAGAACAGTATAACACAAAGTAACATATCTTTCACACTCTTCTTTTTTAAATTTATCTGAGTTTTTTAATAAAGATTTAAAAAATAAAGTATGTACGTTTTTTCTTTATTTACCCTTACCCAGCAGAAATTCAACCTTTGAAAGAAATAAATGTATATCTCTAGTATATTTTCCCAATATTCTAACAACCTCAACATAGTGCATATTAATGCGCAGAGTATTCCAGCGCATTATGTTGATCTTTTAGCATCCTTTTGCAATTCCAACATAGACGCTATCCTGGTATCTGAATCTTTCCTCAAGCCTTCACTCTCATCCCTTCAATTCTCGCTTCCTGGTTTTGTATTAATTCAAAATGATCGTACAGGTAAGGGAGATGGGGGGGTTGCCATATATTTACGATCTAATATTCCATATAAAATCATTGCGTGCTCTCCTAGTTTATTCAATAACTCAGCTGAATTTATTTTTTTTGGAAATTTTTGTTAATAATTCTAAAATTGTATTATCGGTTTTGTACAGTCCCTCTTTACACATAGATTATTTTGATACGCTAGAAAATGTTTTGCACGTTATTTGTCCTACTTACACTGACATTCTTCTCATGGGCGATTTTAATTTAATTTGTCTTTTGAAAAAAGACAATCGGGCGGTTAAGCTCTGTAATTTAATATCCTCTAATAACCTCAACATCCTTCCATTATCTGCAACTCATAAATCGCCTAATTGTGTTCCTTCTCTCTTGGATCTTATTATTGTATCTCAGCTTGGTAAAGTCTCAAGACATGGTCAATTTTCGTCATGTTTTTCTTTTCACGATCTCATCTTTTTGTCATATCGTGTTCGAAATGCTGAATTAATTCTCCGACGTTCTTTGAAGAATATTAACTCTGACTGTCTGGCTGAAGATTTATCTGCCATTGACTGGTCTCCCTTATATGAGGCTTGTGATATTGACCTAGCTATATCCTATTTTAATTCGACTATTCTAACTTTATTTGATCATCACGCTCCCCTTAAAAAGCTGAGAAAAAAGCATAAGCCATCTCCTTGGACTTCAGAGGAAATCAAAAAAGCTATGTCGGCAAGGGATAGGGCAAATAGGTCTTACAAAAAACACCCAACTGATGATAATCTTCATCGGTATAGGGTTCTCCGGAATACTTGCAACAAAATGTGTCGTGTAGCAAGACGGCCTTATATCCACGAAACTATCGCGAATTCCAACTCCGGAAAAATTGGAAAAATCCAATTTTCTTTTTGTTGGCCGACCCGGGATTCGAACCCGGGACCTCATGCAGTCAAGTTCAACACCCGGACCGCTAGACCACAGAGGCGAGCTTGAGAATAAAATCCAAAAACCTCATATAGTCATCGTCTACGCCCGACGCTAAAGCTCAGAAATGATAAATAAGCCCAATGTAACTGCAAAACCCGACTCCAACTGTTTTATTGAGTACAACGTCGTGATTTCATAATTATTTTTTCGAAAGATAACTAATGGTTTTGTAATGGTCGTACATAAATTGTATCAACATCGAACTAGTAGTTTTTGCGTTATACTTAATATTACATACATTTTTCACTTAAGACATTATCAATAAATTTAACTGGAAACCACTTATCCAATCATAATAAAAGTAATATTGGACCACCTCAAAATCATGAACAATATCTTAAAAAAACTGTTGAAATCGGTTGTATATTTAATCGCGTAAAAAACATTAAAATAACATCCAGTCGAATTTATAAACTCCTTTTTTGAGTTGGATATAAAAGTTTAAAAATCCATGAAGTAACATTCACAAGATTAATGGTTACAAGTTACATATCAGGAAATTAAAAGTGCAATTTTCTCTGTAGACATCTTCAAACTTTAGGAACCAAAACTTGAGATAGCGCAGCTGTCATGTACTACGAAAGCTCAAGTTTGAAACAACAAGATTACGATTAGAAGTATTAAACTGTGGTGGAAGTTATACATACATTTGTAATTTTGGATTAAAATTGTTAAGGGTATGTTTGTTTTCTTTAATTATTATTAAGAGTTACCTTTTTATAACTTGTGTTTTTATTACATCAATGTACTAGTTCATTAACAGTGTATTTTTTTTCGATATCGGAAGGCAAACAAGCAGACGGATTTT
>NJDC01002468.1:19626-33061 GCA_002245475.1 Calephelis virginiensis
TCAGTCTGACACTGAACATTTGCGATATTTTATTTGCATATGTAAGTTTGTAAATACTATCCTCTGTAGACTTTAAAAATTATATTTTGCGTTTGCAAGATCCAGTCTACCTTCTAAAGCTTGTTCAGTAATCATGCCATTGCAAAAACATTATATCTAACAATATGACTTTCCTCAAAACACTCAAAAACTACGTTTTTCTTTTTTATAATATATTTATTAGCTTATCAATCCAGCTATTTTCAGTCGGAAGGCATTCCTAGCCATTTTACTAAAACCTTATTTTTATTTCGACTTAAAACTTTTTCAACAAGGTAAATATTAGGATACTTTGACTTTTGAAGCTCTTGCTCATAAAAAGCTCCTAAAATTGGTTGATTTCTGAGAACATGCAAAATCAGATTTCGAAAGGGATTTTTTCAAAAAACAAAATAACTGTATCTTTGGAAAGACCATAGAGAATAAAAGAAAATAGGTTGATGTCAAATTAGTTAATATATGGAAAGATAAATCAAATAAGTTATAAGACTAACAAAGTATGTGGGGCAGAGAAATATAAAGGAGCTCCTAACATTAAAAATATGACTGTAATTACAGCGGCTTTAGTAGCAATCCAGTTGGAATTAGCAAAAATTGTTCTTGATCGACCAATTTATGTGGGGTTTTCTATCTTAGAATTAGCTAAAACTAATTTGTATAATTTTCATTATTCTGTAATGAAAAACGTGTATAAAGATTCAATTAAGCTTTTGCTATACCGATACTGACAGTCTTTTGTATTTAGTAAATATAAAAGACTTTAATGATGACATTAAAAATAATTTACAATATTTTAATACAAGTAACTTCAAAACCAGTCAACTTAATATGCCTTCGGTTAATTGGAAGATATCTGGCTTGTTTAAAGATGAGATGGTTGGCGACGTCTGAGTTTGTTGGATTAAGATCTAAATTGTATTGTATAGAATATAGATTTATAAAACATTTCAATAAAAAAAAGCTAAGGGTATGAAAGCGTCAGTTACAAAAAACTTGATATTGAATAATATAAAAAAGCTTTAATGTATAGTGAATCATTACGAGAAAATATAAGGTCCTGTATAAATTACAAATTCTGTATGCCTTGACGCAAAACTCCCAATTCCCACCTACTCCTGTCGTTTTTCCGTTGCATCTGGTTTAAAATCACGATTCTAAAGAAGTTTCACTTCAAAAAAACCTATCTTTAATGGCACCTACATAATATTAAAAATAGTTTTCTGTACTTCCTCATTAGAAGTTTTAGTTATGCCAAATATTACGCTTCTGTATGGATGCATTAAAAAAACGTCATTAAAATAAATAATATGCTTTATTACCAATGCCAATAATTTATACTACATGGTGTCTTCACGTCATTGTTCTCAAATGGCTAGGAAGTAGAAGGTACAACCAGGGCACCTATGACTAACTGAAAGGTACTTGTCCCACAATGTGATATATGGCTACTATCCGCGACCGGGCACTTACTCCGGCAACTTCATTGAATAAACACATTTTTTTGTTGCTTTAACCGAGAATCGAACCTGGGACCTCATGACGTCTAATATAAATACTCTACAATTACAATTTTCTTAATAATATGTTATTAATATAATTACCAATGAAGGTTATCACTTAAGCAAATCATAATATTATTGCGCTGACGGAGGAGTATGAAATTTGGCACTTACGAGAAGTGTAGAACTCTAATATTTTTCAATAATAATGCTTATAAAGTGCATATCAAAGTGCAAATCAATAAATAAAACATTAAACATACTACCGTACATTTGACACACAAAAAATATTGATAATGATAATAGGTCAGATGGCGCACAAACTATATTCATTATGTTTGGAAACAAAGTAGTTGGTCTTGATAAATAAAGATGGCGTTCTTATGAAAAGAAAATTAACATTAGAATCTTAATAATGCTTGAACATTATATTTTAATAATTCATGTTGAATAAGTTATAAAATTTATTGTGGTTGTATTTCGACCAATGGGCGACCACTAGTATATAATATTTTTTTATTTTTAGGAATATGAAAGCAAGTCTTTAGAAGAGTTACGGCTTGAAGACTATGTGGCGGGGAGGAAAGGATCCTCGGGAGGCATGTTCGGTGGCTTCCAACAACAGACGGAGAACAAACCATTGTTTGGTGGTACAAGTGAGTACTATGTTTTTTCTTACCATCAGGAAGTAAGTATACTTGTTTAGCTAAATTAAAACAAAATTAAAAATTTAAATTACACCGTCTTGATTCTTGGTACATGGCGGTCATCTACTATTCCGATTGCTGACAAAATTTATTCTAGAGTAGGTTTTTGGAGGCAATTTGATAATGTAATTGTTCTTTAAACTACATTGAATTATAATAACCCTTCACATCGAAACATAATTGCAGCTTAGAGAGTCATTCCAATTTATTTTTTACATTACATTATTTGAAAGTTAAATCATTTTCCTACGTTCTGTAATCTATTATTATTAAATTTATTTATTTATTATTATCTACTATTATTACTACCAACACAACCCTACACTAATCATGTGTTAAAAAAAAATAATAACACCTAATAAACGAAATCAAGTCACTAAGCTGTATAACTCCGAAATTTGGTATATTATACTCGGTACACATAATTATTCACATCGCTTTTTAGATTTGTAACGGCCAATTTCAATAACCTATTTACAGTTGGAGATAGACTTACTAGAGTTTGGTTGCTAAGATATTTCTATTATTGTATAGTGTAAGATCTAAAGTAATCTCTTATGCTTAATAATTGGATGTAAATCGCTTGGGGTAACCAACTAAATTAAATCCTGTCACCGATCTGCTTTTACATAGTAAAAAAAACTACATTTTATTTTAAAAATATGAAACCATAGACTTTCCGTTAACTTAATTTCTTTGCTACAAAGGAATCGATTGATTATGTGATCAATTTAAGTCCATTTATACATGACTCGAATTATTTGCTAACGTGAATACTATTTTTTGAATCACAGTATATGTATCTATATTATATTGTCAAAAAATATGTTAGTATCACTATCAGTAAAATAATATTGCTATAAGAAATATAATAAAAGCCTCTTTACCGATTTCTCTGCATTGAAGACTGATATTTATGCAACCGTTTACCATCTTCCCTTCAACCTGGAGTATGACAGTATCAAATCGACAGTGAAATGTCAAATATACCTATTACAGCAGCATTTGGACAGCCTGCAACCACAAGTGCCCCAAGTTTGTTCGGCGGAGGCAGTCTTGGCAACACTGGTGGATTTGGACAAACCAGTAAGTATTTTATAGTGTTAAATGTTCCTTATTGTTATTTAAATATCTCTGAAGATAACAAACAAATTGATCTGACTCCAAAACAAGCGATGTGCTGCTATGGGTGTTGGTCCATATCTGTAACTATTCTCAAACAAGCTATCTCCATTTGAGTAAAGTTTTTAGGAGATATAAACTATGATGATGTTTATTTTAATTATTTCCTAAAAAACCTATAGGACTCTATGTTGTATAACAACGGGTTTGCCATTTTTTAAATTAATTATTTTTCGGAGAGCTTTCCTGCATATATTACTGTAGAGATAAACGATGTATGATTTCATTTAAACATTTTTGTTATTTTTTTTGTTTTAATTATTGCCAGAAGAAGGTTCTTGCGAAAGAAGAAAAAGTTTCTGCTAAGTTATAAAATTTAACAATTTAGCATTTATAGTTTAGACAAAACAACGTATCAGGTCAGCTAACTAATACAAAGAAATAAATGTTGTGTTATATACAGGGTCACATTTATAGTACCAGCCAAATTTTGAGAAACGATTCGGAATCGATCTATGAAGTAATTAAACCTTAATTGTTTTATTGTTTATTCAACGCCAAATATAAGAAGTATGATCAAAACGCAGCAGTCGCATTCACAGGCTGATGACGTCACGACTCGTATTAGGTAGTAAGGCATAGTGTGACAACAAGCGAAACAATTTTGCGGTCTGTTTTAAATCAATGTTTATAAAAGTAAATATTGCTATTTGTCACTAATATTTAAAATACCCTTTAAGCCTTTACCCACTTTTATTAAAATTTAGCCGGTCGTTTCAAAGTAATCCTGTATAAAAATTAATCGTCATTTCCCCTGGTCACGCATGTATATATGGACCAATTTTGTTAATTATATTCCTATTGCCAGATCTTTTCATATGAACCTTCATATGAAAAAAAACATTCGTAGTTAGAACAGGACAACGCCATTCAATTCAGCTAGTTGTATGTAAGTAACGAATATTTATTTAAGAAGCATCTAAAATAATCACCATTACATTAATTCAAGTACTTGTACTTAACATAGGCGCCAGATTCTCATAAAACTTTGTTTTTAATCCGTAATTTTAAAATATTAGCAAAAGTGTACTTAATTTAAGAAACAATTTTTGTGAAGAGTAATAAATATATATTATTATAGTATAAAATAAAGTTGCTTCCTCTGTGCCTTTGTATGCTTAAATCTTTAAAACAACAACAAACATTCGCTTTTTTTTTTTAATAGATAAAGTGATTGAAGAGGAAGGTTTTTATGTATATTTCATAACCATGCGATGCCGGAGCGGGCCGCTAGCTGTGAATAAAAACGTTTCCACCGGTTATTTATGAGTTAAAATTTTACAGATACATTCTCCTTCGGCGGCAATGCTCAGAACACAACCAACACGACGGGCTTATTTGGAGTCAACAAACCCGGCTTCGGCGCCACTTCCACCGCCGGTGAGTTATTCTGAAACAATACACATAAAAGTATCTTCACGGAAAAGTCACTTGCGTGGTAGGCAGAGAGTATCGAGTGCGAAGTGTCAAGATTCTTATTCTTTTTTTACACAAACATACCGGTTTCCGAGACTCTTGAAAATTTTAAAATTCACTATCGCATAAAACCCGCGTGACCTGATCGCAGAATGTTAACTTAGAGCTTCCGGGTCCTTATTCGCATTGTTTGTCTATTTATATCTTGTATATGTATATATGTTTTGTCAATCTTTTACCCGCCATTTCCACATGACAGAACCAACTGAGACTGCCCTTTCTCATTTTTACAACAACTTTTTCAATCTCACTTTCTCTCTATTCTCGCTGTTGCAAACGCGATCGTCGACCACACTACAGATTTTCCTTAGCCATTTGTCATGATTAAGTACATGTTCTTCGAACATACCTACCATATGATATGTCTAACGTTTTTAATGTGACTATCTAAGTTATACTTGACTATCTAGTTTTTACATTATACATGATATTTGATTCACGAATCTTTCGTCCTACAGGCACGGGTTTGTTTGGGGCGACGACCACACAAGCTCCCACATTCGGGACGACCACTAACACATTTGGCTTTGGATCCAACACACAGAATCAGGTTCGTATAAATTGAAATATACATTCTCTTTGTTGTGTTTTTCACCAGCTTGACTTTAAAGAAGTGGTGTAACATTTCAACTTGCGGTTGGTAACGCATTGTAACATTATCGATGTAACTCACTTACGGCCTGCCATCAGGAGATCCGTTTGCTAGGTGGTAGAGTGGTACCAGCTCGTCTGGATTGCCACCACCGTTTTACATATTCCAGTCGCTATAATTTTTGCGTGTTTCGTGATGAAAAATGTGGTAAACGGTAGATTTGCTCACGTGGCCTAAGATTCCAGCCGCAAGTTAACACCAGTAACTGTATATTACCGTCAGAAGAGCCGCCTGCTTGTTCGCTAGCTTATTACATACTAAAATCTGTTTGTTTAAAGCATTTTAAAGGTTTTTTTTAAGTTGTGGTTTGAGGTTAGCGCATATTAGGCCGAGACGGATCGGGACGCATCGTATCGCAATCGCAATAATCCACACATTTACATATAGTTTACATTTATTTATTTACAGATAGTTTTTACACATTTATCGCTCACTATGCTGGGTCACAGCAGCTGATTTGTCAATATTTAAGATCTAATTGTGTTACATCATCGACCATAGATCCCAATAGACGCCAGCTATTCTTTATTATTTTGCTTTGAAACAATTCCGGCAAATAGCTGAGGTGCTGGGAAGCGGGGAGCTGCTTTCTTATTGGCCCTTGCAATGACAAAACGTCATATTTATAAACAGATATGTAAGATTAGGGATGAGACTTATTGAATACGAACAAAATATTTTATCGATATGCCTTTTATTTTATGAAGTACGACCTTGTAACGGATTATATCGCATTTTGTTATTGCACGTCACATTGCAGCTATGCAACTCAAAGACTCAAGGTCACACATTTTTGCGATTGAGAGTAATATCCATACTTGAATATATCAGGTCCTTACATCTGTATTTGGCGTTTTGAAGGAGAGGAAGGATATTTTTAATGTAATATATTTATTTAATCAAAGTATGATCCATTGTTTCCTATGCACATTTGCCATCTCATAGGAAATTAAAAATCCATTCGAACGGGAATCAATAAAATCTTTGGACCTGGTTTGGACTGCCCCATCGAAATTGATTTTTTTCTTTTGCAAAACGTTATTCAAACTTCAAAAAAAATGGTAATCTGTTGGAGTTAGGTTCAGGTGGATGTTTCTTACATTCCAAATGATGCTTTTCTAATTAAGAAGCCATCTGTTGTGCAGTACCTATGTAGTCTAGCATTGTCATGAAGCAGCAGTGGCGTAAAGTGTACAAAACAATCTTCTGCAAAATGTTGAGATTTAATACACTGTATTTGGACTTTGGAATTCGAAAAACAAATTCTCTCGTCTGGTTTCTTTAAACCAAATTAGATTTTTTTATTATATGATCTTGTGGATACCTGATATAAATGACATACTTATTAAATTGAATTGATTTTATTCATTCGAGTAATTCCCACCTGAACTACAGAATGTCGTCGAAATACTACACACAAATTAGTTTTCAAATTGTCGCAGCTGCAGCCTTTTAAAAGTTTTATGACATACTGATTCCAACTTCGCCTATCGGAACCAGTGAATTTACATGACCCATATAACCAACCTAATGTACTTAAAAGAGTTCAATAAAATCGGTTCAACTATTTATGATTATTCAATGACATACAACAGCGCCCTCTACCGCGTTTAGTTCAGAAGTTCAGTTTTCCATCGTGTTGGTCCGGGTCTGCCAGGCACATCGTAAGAGGCGAGCACAGTTATAAGAGGCAATTGTCAACAAGATCACTGGTGATAGAGTGGTGTGCAGCAACTTCTCTGGGTAGTTATCCACCGCCTTACCCATTCCTGCCGCGCTAAAATGACAGTGTCACATCCCGAATCGGAGGGTAAGGGAGCCATTAAATTTGCACAATAGGCCTTACATTTCGACCATAGGAAAGCAACGCACCTGTAACATCAATGGTGTCTATAGGCCATAATTATCTGTTACCATTAAGAGAACCGCGTGCTTGTTCACTGACTTCTCACATAAAAAGAGTAACTATCCGGAGGCCAATTCAAAAGTACACAGAGTAATAAGTTTTTTATCGTTTCTGTTAGTGCTTTAATTTATCGATAAAATACATAAATACCCACATACAATACCGGTACAAGACCGGTATCCTATTCAGGATAAATAAATTAGTATTAGTCCATCAATAGCTCTATGCAAACGAAAGTGATAGCTTGAAAATCACATGTGTAAGAAAGGGATATTAATTCGCATCTAACAATGACTGACGAGTATATGATGAACTCCGATAAACATCAAATAATTTAAAATGTAATTATGAATGTTATTATTTATAATTAACCTACGGAAACTTGTACCATCTTTTCGGTAATTTGAAGTGCGGCTGTCTTTACAGTTACCATTTAATTGAACAAACAGTCATTTTATATCATTTTTTTTATTTTTTATAAAATAACGCCAAAATGTTTACAGGTCACAAACCTGGTCGATACTGTTCATATTTTTTTTAAATAATAAGTTATATTAGAACAATTACACTGATGTGTTGACAGAATCCTGTTGTCTTTTAAGAGGCGTCTATTGGGATGTATGGTCGATGTGTTACATATATTCTGTTTAATTTCATCTTCAATACATAGACAGAAAAAGGGAAGTTCTCCGTCGGAGTTGGCTATATATGCAAGTAAAACGCCAAAATTGTACGTTGTATCGCAATATTCCCATGCTATGCAAGTACTAAGCAACAAAAATCCGCTTGTACGCTGCAACCCGGCCTGTCTAAGTGTTCAGACACTTAGACAGGCCGGGTCTTACAATGCGTCCGACACTCTGCGTCCCGCTCTAATATGCTCTATCCTTTAGTATGCATCTGCTATCATTAGATGGTATTGTATCACCAAATTCATTCATTCACCAAAAACAAAAGTGATTTGCTTTACTTATTTGATCGAGAGGTACGTGTTTGTTAGCTTATTTATATTATTTCAGGGTACAGGCTTATTTGGACCAAAACCAGCCACATCCGGGTTCGGAACCCCCGCCAGTACCGGGTTCGGTTCGTTCACGGGCATCTTCGGCCCCAAAACAACTGCAACACCCACTTTTGGATCCACTGCACCAAGTATGTCAATATTATGGACTGTTTTGTCGATTTTTAACTAGAGTTCTAAACTATATAACTATCATACGTGATTTATGATATTTCGAACTCAACTAAAATTTCATTGCAAATGTATTTTCGGATAACATTTTGAACAAGTGCTGGGTTGGTTATCCTAATGTATAATGCATGTATATTGTTAATTGTGCCTATGCAATATTATGTAAACAACTTAAAAAAAGCCCACAACCCTTTGCTACCCACTAACTTATCCTACAATCCGGGACACGACCATGGTGAACACTTAACGTTGACTTACTGCAATAGCAACCTAAGTTGTTGTTTGGTTTATTGACCAGTGTTAGAGTTGTATGTGTTTCCCGTGTTGGTCCGGGTCTCCTGTGTAGGATACCTCATCTGTCTTCCTGCCAGGCAGCTTGTTAGGTGGTAGAGCGCCGTACTGCACCTCGTCTGGGTAGGGATCACCGTTTTATTCCTGCCACCATAATGAGTCTGTCACGTTCCGGTCTGGAGGGTAGTGTAGCCAAGAGACTTGCACAATTTGAACACCCAGGCCACAGAACAGTGCAGTGACTCACCTACAATGTCCGTGATGTCTTTAGGGCGCGATGTCTCTTATCATCAGAAGAGCCCTGTGCTTATTTACTGTCTTATCCCATAAAAATAGTAAGCAATAAGCATTACAAATATTTGACCCCCTTTCAATACTTTTATAGTACTATAAGGGGGAGAGATATTTGCGTTGCATTCTGTACATCAAAAATATGAATTAACATATAATGGTATTGTGACAGCGTTCGGTACAGCAACAGGAGGTTTCGGAACAAACACATCCGGGAGTGGAATTTTCGGTGGCACCAATACTTTCGGGAAGCCGTCCACCTCACAACCCACCTTTGGATTCAACTCGATGCCTACTCTAGGTGAGTCTATATATTTAAAGAGTTTCGATGACATGTGTAAAGGAAGCTAGACAAGTGTGTGTAGGAATTAGGATACCTCACACTCAATAATCTTTACCTACAGCGCAAAGAGCTTGGCATAAATTGTATGACAAAAAAATCGAACTTCATTTACTTTAAGTTTGTTACTCCGTGAAGTTCTCTGTTTTATCATAATATTAAAAGTTGGAGTTAGTATATTTTGTGGCAATAGCAAGCAGTTGTGGCTATTGTTACAAAAGTAGAATACGAATACATTTCAGATGAAGTTCCAAAGACACTTTTGTGTAAAATATGTTTTAAAAAATGTCGGTCCCTGTCGGAATCCAACTATATCCAAAGTCGTCAATCTCGGCGGTCAACTATTATTATTACTTCTAAATAATTCATATAGCAATAGCGTATGCAATTTGTTTCGAAGTGTATATTTTCCCACAGGGAGTGGCCTTGGCACAGGTCTGGGTACCTCGTTCCAGACGAAGCCAGCGGCTCCAACGTTTGGGAACCTAGGCACGGGCTCCATCTTCCAGCAACCTGCGCAGAACACCTTTAAAACTGGTCAGTTTCGGAAAAAACGTACTCGATCATAATTTCATTTTATATCTACCATAACTCTCAAAGAATATAGTCTGTGGTACGGAAGTCAGTATAGATCATCTAAGCTCAAATGACGCGTCCTACCATCGCATTTACGAATACGAGTATATTTATAGTAGGCACGCATGTATTTATAGATGTCAACCTGCGACAGTTGATTTTTGTTTGGTTTATATGCATACATATAGCAATTTTTGAAAAAAAAAATTACATTCACTGATAAGTTGTATTTAATAATATTCGTATAACACATCTATATAAACTAATCAAAAAGTGGAGCGAGTTGTTTCAGCTTTGACGATCGTCGATTCTTTAATCAATCGCAATTATCATAGTCTTAGACTAGGAACTCATGAAGTGATTTTTACACGCGCCCGCGGCGGTCGCGGTTTTGCGATTTTATTTCAAAACTCACGAGACGGGTAATTTTTGTGGTCCCGCAGCCGCCGTGGTTGAAATTATCGCCCGTAAACTTGGCGGATGATTATCGCTCGGCCGGCGGTTGCGGTTAAATAATCAGTACAAATAGTACAAAATGGTCGCCCGCCAAGCGACCGCAGAGTGCGCGGTCGCAGCCCGCCGAGGCGGCGGCTAAAGATCGTCGCCCGCACGATTAACGGGCAGACGACCGCTCGCGGGAACCGCAAACAAGTGCAGGCGCTGCGGGTGAAAATCGCGTCGTGAAATGTGATCTTACTTTTTGCATATAAATCGACATTCTACAAAATCTGCGGGCCCGCAATCGCCGCGGTCGCAAGTAAAAACCGCGCCGTGAGTTCTTAGTCTTAGTGTTTCTGTTTGTTAGTGTATTTGTGCTTGCAGGCGAATGTGCATGTGTACGTACGCACAAGCCGGCGTGTGTATGTACGCACATGCGTGCGTGCGTGTGGACGCACACACGTCCGCATGTGTGTTTAAAATGGCTAAACCGTTTTTATGAATTGTAGCATTAAATGTAGCTTACATTAAAACTTGAAAGACACAAAGGCTTCAACGGGATTCCCTGAGAGAGCTAAATAATTTTAATACGGTAGTGACGTCGCAGGCTGTCACTAGTAAGCTACATAATGTAAGGTTTCTCTAATAAACCTCCGCTGTACTCATTTACTCCCAAGTCCTAACCATACAAGATATTGATGATAAATATTGTTTCAGGTTTAGAAGGTGGTCTCGGAGGAGGCGGTATGTTCGGTGGCAACACCGGCTTAGGATTTGGAAACACCAATCTTGGCATGGGACAACTGAATACTAACAACTCTGGACTACCTGGGTATGGCAAATGTATATTACATGCACGTTTTTATTGGCTACGTAGGATTTATAAAACAAGTAATAATTACTAGTGGTCGCCCGTTGGTCGAAATTCAACCATAATAAATTTTAATATCTTGTTGATAAGAACGCCATCTTCATTTCTCCAGACCAACTACTCATTTTTTTCAGACTGTATGGCGCGCCATCTGTAATCTTTTATCGTTATCATCAATATATTTGTTTGTGTGTGCCAAATGCATGGTAGTGTGGGTAATGTTTTATTTATTGATTTAATGTACTTTATAAGCATTATTATTGAAAAATATTAGCGTTTTGCATTTCTTCTACACATAAACTATAAGTGTGCCAAATTTTATGCATCTGCGTCCGCGCAATTTTTTTCAAAAGGGGTCCAAAGTTCTGGGATCACGTATTAATATATAGATATGTTATTTCATGCTTTTCATACTTCCGTATATTTTTTATTTGCATATTATAAATACGAATGTTATTCTGTCTGTTACGATTTAACCGCTAAACCGTTTTTACCGATTTAAATTAATTTTTATATGCATACAGTAAAATAATCGTGTTCGAACATAGGCTAAATATAAAAAAATCAACCCACAAAAAAGTGTAATGGGCGATTAAAGTTTGTATGAAAATCGTAAGTATACACGCTTACGGAGTCGCATCTAAACAGCTATTTTACAAGTATATTGAGTTTCATTGTACAATTATTAATTACTAGCTGCTACCTGCGGCTTCGCCCGCGTTTTCACAGAAACCCGGTGTGCGATCGGGATTAAAAATAGCCTATATGTTAATCCAGGTCACAATCTATCTGTCTTCCAAATTTCAGACAAATCCGTTGAGCCATTCGAGCGTGAAAGAGTAACAAACATCCATACATCCATACTTACAAACTTTCGCATTTATAATATTAATAGGATTGTAGCTTTTACAAAAAAAATATAAATACGTACACATACGCACACACATGTAGTCAGTTCCAAAAGTCCATACGGAAATTTACTTGCAGATATTTAAAATTGTACAGAGAATTTTAGATCTGACCGTTTTATGCACACATACACACATGCACGCTCACACGAACACGTACATCACGTGCACATATCTATAGATACTACATTCTCACACCCACGAATCGGTATTCCGAATTTTATGATGTATGTATGTTAATACTGTTCAAAAAGTCCTATCGTAAACGACATTAATTTTGTATGGGCGTGATGATATTCAGTTTTAATTTTATAACAGTAGTCTACCGGTTCAGATATTAGACTTAACTGCATGAGGTCCCGGGTTCGATTCCCGGGTCGAGCAGCAAAAAGAAAATTTGGTTTTCCATTTTTATAATTTAAAAAAATGTTGATCGGGATTGGATATGTGTCTGGTTGACGCTGGGATTGCCACCTATCACTATATAACTTGTCTTCGGCTAGTCGTGGGTGTCTGGTTGTGCCTCTGGCTACATCTTAGGAGATTAGGGAACTAAATATTTGCACACCACAATGTGGTAGAATATGTTGTATTCTCAAATATCTTTATAACAACTTTTTAACACACATATTCCGCAAATAAATAATTTTCATTTTTCATTTCATTTCATTTCATTTCATTTCATAGGGTGTGAAGATACTATCTGAGTGAATAATGTTATGTTGTGTTTCCCAGGGGCGGTCTCGGCGGCATGTCGAGCGCGAACGTGCATGAGCAGATACTCACGGCCGTGGCGCGGCCCTACGGGGATAATCCGCTCTTCAAGGACTTGCCCAACTCCTGTTAGTATACTTGTTATCTACTATATCTACTATACTTGTTAATATTACTCTGTATTTCTAACATTGTATACATATACACATACAACACAAGCGTAATATATTTTGCTCGCTTAAAGAAAAGAATGAGCAATTGTACTAACACGGTAATGTGATATACAGTAGTCTACCTCGTTTTTTTTAAACAAATGCGATTGCATTGCATGCGATGCGAATTACGCGATATGG
>NJDC01002468.1:66343-111946 GCA_002245475.1 Calephelis virginiensis
CAGTGTCATAAATTTCATTTTCATTTTTCTTCTTAGGCGACCCTCGCTCAACAGCTGGAGAGCCTGCTGGAGTTCTCCGAGATGAGTCCGGAGACCTGCAAAGATGACAGCTGCCCTAAGTACCTCGTGAAGCAGGCGCCGGAGGACAGGCTCAAGCTGCTGAAGAGCTTCTTGGACGCCGCTACCAAATCATCTGAATATAATCCACAGGTCAGTTATGTGGAGTGTCCAGGGCCTTGTTACTGTTTTTATAGTGGTAATGGTGCGATGCCAACCTGAGACCGTGGTGTTAGGCCCCGAGCAAAAGTAAGCTACCGGTTTCCTTACCCTCCGAACCGGAACACATCAACGACAAGCACTGACGTTATCGGGGCAGGAATAGATAAGGCGGTGGTACCAATCCGGGCGAGTCGCTACGAAACCCGACCGCCTAGTCAGGTGTCACGGTGCTAATGACAGATGAAGAAGAAGAATGACGGCTTGCGGGGAGGCAGATGGTCTATTCTGCAAAGGAGCCCGAACCAACACGGGGAATCCGCACGCTTAAATAATTCACTAGCAGCGGTCGTCAACATTTTGGCAGGCAAGTGTCACAAGGCAGCAAAATAAACTAAAGGTGGGCCACACTTGTAGTATTTACCCTAGAAGCCAAATATACCTACGCATAATTGGCCATAGAAAAAATGAAAATGGGCGAACATTCACGGGCCGCGGGTTGCCGACCGCTGCACTAGAGCAATTTTTATGTTTTATCAACAGTTTGGTGTATCGTCGAAGTACTGTCTGCAAGTGTGGCGACTGTGTGAAACTCTTTGGGGCGCTGACTTAGAAAATGATGGTATGTTGTATTTGTACTTTTCACTACTAACTCGCGAACATGTTACATCTTTAATTTGGTGACTGGTACTTCAACCGTAGGCTATTGGAAAGAGTAAATGTGATTATTTTACTAATGCTATTTCACGTGGATTTTTTTGTGACTATGGTGTGCAAGATCCATACTTGGATGTAATTAAAAAAATCAATTATTGTATCACCGGTTTCTCGGTTACAGAAGAATATACTTGCTTTCCTATCAGGCAGCTGCTGAGAGGCGAGCCTCGGTTCGTTCATAACAAGGTCGGTGGTAGTATGGTGACGATTCGCACATTTTTGTACCAACTTTCAATAAGTCGGTGCTTGCCACAATTAAAAAAGCACATGACATACATTTTTTAATGGAGAGCTGGAACCAACACGGGGCAAGTAAATAAGAGATCGTTTATGGTACTAAGTATACTAATTTCTAATTGTGTCTAAGTATCTTCACACCCGTATCCTCGAAAAGAGCTTAAGTAATACTACTACTTTGACAGCTCTCCACGGCGATCGAGTCGTCACATTTTTTTTTATGATATTGGAAGGCAAACAAGCAGGCAGGTTTTCTAATGGCTAGAACTTGACGCCACCTAGAGGCACCAAAGATGGTAATGGTGCGTTGCCAACCTGAGGCCGGGATGATAAGCCTCAAGCAAAAGTAAGTTTACCGGCTACCCTACTCGGCGAACCAGAACACGTCAAAGGCAAGCGCTGACGTTATGGCGGCAGGAATAGGTAAGGCGGTGGTATAAATCCGGGTGAGTAGCTTTGAAACACTTACCTAGTGGGATATCTCCGTACTAGTGACGGTAAGCCTATGCTCGCCTTTGACGAGCTGGCTGGTAGGAAGGCAGATGGCTTATTCTGCAAAGGAACCCGGACCAGCATGGGGGAGAATATAAGCGAGCATCCACAATTAGCCAATTGTGATAAGTGGCAAATCTGTCGCCTACCAAGTACTTATCCAATCCCGGGCGACGTAGTTTTATTAGAAAATTGAAATGAAACACATTTTGAGATTTTCGCCCCGTAAATCGCACGCGATATCTTTTGTAGTCTACACCCACACCTTACCACTTAACAATAGAAGCTTCCAGAGTTATGGGTAAGTGTTAAATAATGTTTTGTTCTAGGTGTACCGGGCACGGACGAACACTCAATAGTGTATAGACACAGGCGCCTGCTGGACTGGATGATGGAGTGTGCGTCTGACGTCACGGACCAAGAACTCGCACAGGCCAAGGCTGGGGAAACGGAAGACGGTGAGGCTATTAACTGCATTATATGAGTCTTAAAAAAGTTAAATGAGGCTTTCACTGTATGTGTACCCTAGGGACAGACCGCCTTTAAACTTCATTTTGTCTCATAAAGTAAGTAAGTAAGTATCTTCACGTCCAAATCCGCGAAGGGGTAGGCAGAGGCACAACCAGGGCACTCATGATTAGCCAGACACAAGTCCCATAATGTGAAAGTTGGCAAGCCTATCGCCAACCGGCCACATAACCAATCCCGAGCAACATTTTTTTTTATTAGAAAATTGGAAATGCCACATTTTCTTTTTGTTGGGGACCTCATGAAGTCAAGTCCAACACTTGGACCACAGAGACATTTTGTCTCGTACCTCTTTTTCTACAACTAAACGGATTCTCTAGATTCTAGACTCAAACTTCGGATCTAGTGCTTGCGACTTTCGTTGTCGGTCTATTCAAAATAAAAATAAAATGCGTTAAGTTATTGTGATAGTCCTCTCTTAAACATTTTTACATAGACCACAGAATAGGTCTTACTCTTATAGTGTGAGGTTTATACTATAGTATGGTAGATAAATGAACTAACCCAACACACACAACATTTTTTGTCCAATATCCAAAATTGTATAATATGCTAAACGCATCGTAGTTGTCAAATATATATATAAAATTCCCGTGTCACGGTGTTAGTTACCGTACTCCTCGGAAATGGCTTTACTGATTTTCACCAAATTTTATAGGCATGTTCAGTAGGTCTAAGAATCGGCTACTATCTATTTTTCATACTTCTAAGTGATATGGGTGACTCACCCCTACTTTTTTACTAGTCATATAATAAATAGCAGAACAACGTCTGCCGGGTCATCTAGTATCAATCTAAATTTAAGTTATCCCTAAATGTCAAATGATTTCGGCCGTTTATTTCGTGTACATCATTAATGAACTTTCTCGCTCACCGTAAATACATCCGGCTCGAAGGACTAGAAATAGGGAAAGATACATGCTTATAAAAATAATTCTTTGATATAATTGTACTTCAAAGCTATAGTATGTTGCTATCTTATTAATAAATTTAGTATGTCACATATGTGTAAAGGTTCCTTTGATTTGAGTGAACTGATTTTTATTTCAGTGTCTGATGGTCATAGCAATAGGGTGTGGACGCTTCTTGCTGGTGGACGGGTACTGAAGGCTTGTCAGGTGTCCCAAGAAAATGGAGATCTACATATGGCCACACTCATTGCTCAGGCAACCGGTAAGTAACTAACAATATACTCGTAAAAATGTGGATTGGTGTCACTGCCAAATTGACTTTTGACAGAGAATAAGTCCTTAATAACATTAACGTACAGAAAATCACTGTTTACAAAATGCAAGCAAACTTGAATCTTAAGACTGTAGCAAAGGCTCATATTGCGCTGAGCGAGTAGATCCTTTTTATTTAACAATTCACGCATGTCATTCAAAATTGAATAGATGCGCATGGCTGTCCCTGTCTAGTCCTATCATACAGGTTTATTTTTGTGTTAAGGCACCTCAACAGTTTTTCTTTTTAAACGATTTGAATATCCCATCTTCTCTTTAATATAAAAATGAATTGCTAAATGTGTTGGTAAGCGCATAACTTCCGAGCGACTGAACTGATTTGGATAATTATTTTTTGTTGTGTTAGTTATTGTGAGAAGAAGGTTCTTATGAAGAGAAAAACCGGGAAAATTGCAGGGAAAATGGGAAAAACAATTCCTTATTTTTCTCATACAAACTGAACGGGTGGAACGACGTTCGCCGGGACAGCTAGTTGTTTATACATTTGTCCTGTATATTATTGCCCTTTTATATTTAGGCGTACTTAATTTCGCAATTGTTTTCAGGTGATCCGGGCTTCAAGTCTCTGCTGTCGCGGCAGTTCCGCGTGTGGCGGGAGAGCGGCGCGGACTCTTTCATAGCTGGCAGCAGGATGGCCACGCTCCAGCTGCTGGCCGGTGAGAAACCGGACCGGTTGAGGGAGCTCGACTGGTGCAGAGCGTTGTATGTCACTGCCAGGTATGTTACATGAGAAATACGCTATTAACTGTTTAGCTATGTTTAAGTTACAGGTTTTGCTTAAAAGCGCTTTGGAAGACGATCTTGTTTTTAACAAATAGTCGAAACGACTTTCGGACTTTGCTCCGTATCAGAACTAATATGAAGTAAAAAAATGGTAGTACAAATGATGTAACTAAGTGTTTCTAGTAAAGTGTTAAAGTACATGCAAACTACAAGGTAAGTTGGACGGACGGCATGAGAAAGTTGCCTTCGCGGTGTATTAGTCGGAATTTTAAAACGGATTCGAAGGCAAACAAGTAAGATATTTATGCCATTTATAGACGCCAAATGTGGTAATAGTGCGTTGCCAACCTGAGACTTGGTTGTTTAGCGTTTTGTGTAAGTAAGCTTAGGAAAGCACTAAACATCTAGGTTATAGCAGCAGGTATGGGTATCTATTTATTCTAACAAACATTGACTGAGTATGTAACTCGCATATTTTCGATACTGACAGGGTGACATGTAGCATTATGAGGTGCGGGCGGGACGCCTTTGTTCTTTGTCAAATTGTAAATACGCTTTCTGATTGATTGAAATGAACTTTATGATGATTACGTAGACCAGTAGTGATGGAGTACAATTTTTTTGGTACTTTTATGTTTAAAAAAATGGAGTATATATATATATAGGGTATAGATAGTATGGTAACTGTGCTAGTAACAAAAATTGACGCTCTCCTCTATCAATTTTTTTTATTTTGTAACGTGAGGCGTTTTAATTATAACAGATATCTCTGTCCCCAAATCCCGAGTGTCGAGCAAATTGTACGAACATATGAGAGCTACTTCTACGACGGCGAGGATGTAGACCTCAGTACCCTTCCGGAGGACGAGCTCGGAATGCAATATCCGGCACCACCTTATCATGAAAACTATAGCATTGTCGACTCACAGGTAAAATATCTATCTAAGATGAAATCTCACATTAATTCGTGCGTTTGTTTTGTCTTCAAGTACTAACATAGCTATTAGTATTTTATTGTTAAAATTCTTTGCACAAATCAGCATGAAAGTAACTTAAAAAAGTATGTTTACGCTCATGTCCTCGAAGAGGTTAGTAGAGACACAGCCAGGGCATCCACGACTAGTCGGAGACACTAAGTCTCATAATTTGATAGGTATCATATCTCCATATAAACCATATCGCCAACAACACATTTTAAGTTTTCCAATGCATGGATCGAACATGCTTGCCTATCCGTAAGGGATAGGCGTGAAGATTCTTGTCATCAGTATTTCTGTTAAACAAACTTTTATTCTTTTGTTTGTGTATCCGCGTAAAATAGAATTTCATATAAACTTTCATCTAATTGAAGTAGTCCTTGGTTGATGTTTGAAATCTAGATTCATCATAATATAACGTGAAGCAAAAATTTTGTACCCCTTTTTACGAAATTTGCGCATACGAAGTAGTATGACATTTGGCACACTTATAGTTTATGTGTAGGCGAAGTGCAGAACGCTAATATTTTTCAAAGCACTAAGCTTGTAAAGGGCATTAAATAAAAAAATACACATACTATAATGCATTTGACACACAAACAAATATATTGATTATGATAAAAGATCACAGATGGCGCACCGATAATATTTATAAGTAGTTGGTCTTGACAAATGAAGATGGCGTTTTTATCGAAAAGATAATTGGCAATAGAACCTTAACAATATTTGAACATTAATTATTCATATTGAATAACTTAAAATCAAATTTTATTGTGGTCAAATGTCGACTACTAAGCAACCAATAATATATCTAATTTCATCGAAATCGGTCCAGCGGTTAAGCCATGAAGAGACGGACAGGCTTTTGTGTTTGTAAACCATCTCATAGAGTTACTACGCAGTTGAAAAATGATTTTTACGTAATAAATATGTTTGCTCTGTTCTGATAATTATATTGTTTGAAGTGACCGTGTATAGTGTGGATACAAAATGATGTGTATTGCAGAACGCGGGCCGGCGCGTGTTGGACGTGCGGTACGAGCTGGTGCGGGCGC
Organism: Calephelis virginiensis; assembly: GCA_002245475.1. Taxonomy (NCBI): domain Eukaryota; kingdom Metazoa; phylum Arthropoda; class Insecta; order Lepidoptera; family Riodinidae; genus Calephelis; species Calephelis virginiensis. Next base: position 72,533 of record NJDC01002468.1, read on the forward strand.
GGGCCACGCACTCGCGCGTGCGGCTGCGGCCCGCCGCCTACTCGCCCGACCCCTTCGACTACTGTCTGTGGTGAGCGCAATATACAAAAGAAAGTCGTCTTAGTTACACTTATATTCCCAAACGATTGTGACTTAGGAACCTTCAAGAAAAGAGCGTACTCATTCCTTAAAGGTCGGCAACGCATCTGTGATACTGCTGGTGTTGCGGATGTCCGTGGACGGAGGTGATCACTTTCCATCAGGTGACCCACTTGCTCGTTTGCCTCCTCTTCTATAAAAAAAAACTTAAAAACTCAAGTACGGCTGAACTCAAATGGACATAAATGTTGTAAGTCGTTGTCTTGTGCCAGGCCAATTATAGGCCAAGACTATCGGTTACCACTGTCATTGTGGTAGCAGAAATAAGTAAGGCGGTAGCTCCCTACTCTGTCAAATTGCTGCATAGAACTCTACCACCAGGGGTATTATTGGTAATGATTCATTTAACCTTTCCTCGCCTTTTACGAGCTGCCTGGTAAGAAGGCAATTCTACACAGGAGACCCGAACTAATGGGGATAACATATCCGAATTGCGCTTGAGCTGTCCTAATTATTTTTACTCTGTCGCAAGCAAGGGTCATGTGTTAGTATTCTAAACTTAAAATTTGTTAAAAATTAGACATTAAAAAAACATTGTGGCTGTGACATACCATTATTAGGGGTTGAATTAACTTCTAACAATTTTCTTTCTTTGTTAACAGTTTCCTTCTAGAAGCTTGGTTTGGCAGTCTCCGAGCGTGCATAGTGTCCGGGGCCGCTGAGCAGTTGGAGGCTATGGGGGACTGGCATCTCGCCGTGCAAGTGCTCGCCTACCACCCTGACGATGCCGCGTTAGTATACATAGTTTAGCAAGTTCCGAAAGAATACTTTGTATAATAAATACACTTTAGATACTAGATGAATCCATCCTAGAAAAATGGACACCCGAAAAATGCACTTCAGTAAAATACCTTTCAAATATATAAATGTTCTGGAATTAGAAAAAAATACATTCTCGAGGGGAATAGTTTCTAAAATATTTCCCAGAAGAATACGTTTCGAAAAATAAAAATTTATGAATCTAGAAATAAGACGAGTACCTTGTAAAATCTATCCAAAATGTTCTTACAAGAATTTGTTAAAAAAGAATATAATCGATAAAACATATACTTGAAAATTTCTTCTATATGTCATATACAGTACTGATACCGTTTGTTGTAGGTTATAGATCAGTAGTGTAATATTGCCCTTCAAGTGCTCACTTACAATCCGGATAATAGCCGCGACAGCACATCTAATTTTGTGAGATTCAAGAAAGAATACCTACCAGGACCTACAGAATATCGTATTCCATACGAGTACATTTTCAATCGACAAAATAATAAAGGAGATTTTATATAAAACTTTTGGAAAATATACTTCTGAAGAAAACATTTTAATTTTAGTATGTAGTATATTTCTGAGGTATATTTTTAAGCAGTTGTATCATTAGATACGCCAGGATTGTGAGATTTGGCACTCACTCTGTCTACCACCTAAGAGACTTGGCTTGAAGATATATGTACGTATCCTTAGATTTGGTTAATCCAACCAGCGCTAGTTTATTTTGGTTTCTATATGTCGACTCGGTTATCCAGCGGTCCGGGGTTGACGTTGATTACATGATTACCCGGATTGGATTCCCGGGTCAGTAACTCAAAATATTTTTTTTTCAAATTTCTAATAAAATGCTTTGTATTGAATTAGTACTTAGCGATAGGTTTTGCCTCGTACACTTGATATATCATTCACGTTGGACAAAGTTTCGGCTAATCGTGTGTGCTCTAGTTTTACCCCGGCCTACCTCTGGGGATACTACATGATAATATATTGATTTTTTTCCATCCTTGGCATTTGGTGAAACTCAATTGTGTATTTTTTATATAATATACATGACAAAAACACTTGCACTGTTTCACTTAACGAATTTTTTTTTTGTTGTTAACTGTTAATTAGCTTACAATGAGTTAACATAGCTCTGAAGATGCTGTAAAAGTGAAACCGGTTGGCTAATATTATTTCATAGTTTAAAAGATGTTAAGTAAAACAGTGCAAGTGTTTTTTATTATATAAATGAAAAATACTATATGTTAATATATGGAGATGTTTTTTTTCTAAAGATATAGATAACTCTGTTCTTTGGATTTAGATTCGACCGAGATCAACTGTTCAGCTGGAAAAAAAAGGGTTGAGTCCTAATGTGAATAATCTTGGTTTCAGTCGTGGCCACCTGATCCGTCAAGTCCTATCTCGGCACGCGCCAGCCCGAGCTGATACTCCGGAGCTGAAGGCCAAGCTGGACCTCGTCCGGAGGCTCAACGTACCAGAGAAGTGGCTGCTGTTGGCTCAGGCACATAGAGCCAAGTATGAGGTGAGTTATATCATTTGAAGCCATTAATTATGTTTTTTTGTCAACATCGTACTCTACTATATACACTGTAATTGTTAGAAAATTAGTTTCATACATCTTTGATTTGTTTTAGCACCAACCGACGTTGGAGGTGGAATATTTGGTAGGAGCTGAACAGTGGAACGCTGCTCACAGGGTCCTGGTGGACGATCTACTACCGGACGTGGTCTTATCTGGTGAGTTATACAAGTTTTTGTTATACTTGTGATATTCGTTCGTTTGTACGTTCGGAACAGTATTGGCAACACCAGGCAATTATTATCTTTGTTCAACGTAAGTATTAAGCTGGTAACATACTATCGAACGTGGCTGACAAGTGCTACTTGCACGGTATCTAGTTAATAAAAGTACACTGAGCCTTTGCAAACAACCGGACCGGAAGTGACCTTAAGCATTCGGATCTCCGTAACATATCTGGTGCGCTGGATGTTTTTTGTCAGCCGAAAGCGTCCGCGAACGGTACGCTCATATTTATTAGAGGCGGCTGTATGCCGCGTTAGATAATATGTTTCTAGCTTTAACATGTAACAAAATCAATGAATTCATTCATTCTGTTACTTTATTGGTCCTAGGTTTTTATTCACGTCACTATTCCGTTATGATGTTTGTAAATCATAACTTCGGAGGGTAATCCGCTTCGTTACGCAACGCGTAACGGCGTGAGTCTGTCGGAATCAGATAAAGTTATCACTTCTGACGGGCGTATCAAGACGCACACTTTTTTAAATTATATGAATCACATAAAAAGTAAAAAAACGACGGGTTGGTAATTATTTTCCTATTGCCAGGAGAAGGTTCATATGAAAAAAAAAGACGGGTTGCACTCCGGGAATGCCGGCGGAAGTGAAAACTTGAAAATTAACGTTGTGCATTTTTGATATTTTGGAATGGTTAGGGAATCATTTTGCACGAATTGCTTTCATTATCAGTACGAAAGTACTGTTATTTATGTGGTAGAATACAATATTATTCATTTATTGCGCTATCGTATACAAACATTACAACACGAACATTCGTGCAAGCGCCCTGCGCCGTCTTACGATTTTTCGTCCGTTAAAGATAGAATAGTATAGAAATTTCAGGTCACGTGTCCTGACGCGAGTTTAGAAGTTTTTACCCATTCCAAAAAAAGTGCGCAAAGCTGCTAAAGAAGTTTTCACTTCAAAAATAATTTGCCTTTTTTTCCGTTAAAATAGACCAGCATCCGAGCTGTCTGACAGCTTCTAAGAGGCTAGCAAATGTTAAATGGTTCATTAACAATAAGACCATAATTGACGAATAATTATGCATCATTAAGGGCCGCTTGCACCTCAATCTTTAAATATGTTTAAGATCCCGTTAAATGCGTTTAGGGCTAAACTTTTCATTTTTATTTCGCACAAAGTTAAATATTAAGGTAAACGTATTTAACTATCTGTCAAAGTTAAACACTCCCTTCATCATGTTTAGCGATGCTAATTTTGTTTAGTGAGGATTTTTGTCCATTGCTTTTGTCAGTTGTTGCTTGTCAGCTATCTTGTTATTTTGTTATAATTTTTCGGATATTTTCTCTGGCGATGATAAAGAAATTGTAGATTTTATCAATAGACCAATTAGTGTGCGGCAAGTAACGGAGAGAAGTAATTTGTTTAGAAGTATTTTTGTATGACGATTTCGTCTTATAAAAAAATACAACGTTAAATATACTTCAATTCAACAGATATTATCACAATTGATACGAAATACCGACAGGCTTGTGCAATTTCTTTAAGTTTCCCTTATTTTAATTAGTAAAAGGTTACTAAATGACGAGGAAATAACTGTTATACTTGTTGCTTTTGGTCTCACATTAAGTACCTACCTACGTAAGTGTAATAATGATAATGTCTATTATATTAAATCCTTTTCAACCAAGCTATCTCCCCTATGAACTAGTGCAAGATTCTCAATTGTTCTATAACAATGAGTGCTGTTGGCGTTATATATCTCAATTATTTTAAGCCACACTTTATGCTTATCACTTTGTTATGTGTGAGGTTCAAAAATGTACGAGAAAATCTCTCATAAAATTTCTCGTACAATTCGGAGCTCGGTTGCGAGATCCCGTCATATCTTTTTGGTTTTCTTAAACTCTTATTTTAAACAAAGAACGCAACAAACAAAACTGAAAAAGCTATCACAATGTACCTACGCGTACAACGGTAAAAACGCAAACTTCGAAAAACAATGAAGTTCATCAATGTGGGAGTAAAATCACTTGTCAACATAACACCAAATTCTTAGTTCTACTCATATTTTTTCATTACTTTGATTTGTCATAAATTTTTTGCTCCCTTTCGTCTCAAGTGATAAACGGAACGTCAAAAGCTGTTTTAACCACGTGTTAATTTTATTTAGCTAAACTGTTATTTGAATCTCACTGTGCAAGACAACACTAAATTTGTTTGTACGGTAAATTTATTTAAGGATGTAAACATATTTAACTAAATGAGTTTAAAAAATATTTAATCAATATTTGGTGCAAATGGGCCTAAGTATAATTTTAAAACCACTAGTCGGATTGTTATAAAATTATTATGGGACCACCTTGAAATCATGACTTGCCCATAGAACTATAAAATCGCTTAATACAGAAATAAGAAAAATACTGTTGATTTGAGAACCTCTTCTTTTTGTATGTCTAATGTATTTCAAAAATATATTTAGTTTACTGTAATGTTAAACGAAGATAGTTATGTACAGTGAATAACGAAACTCTTTTTTTTTGCCAGAATAATAACTTCTAACTAACTTTATAAAATATTAAAGCTTTTTATGAGATTGAAGTATTTTGCCTTTTATTTGAAAAGTTTCTACTGTGACGTCACTCATTTATAAAAGAAAATTCTGCAATTTGATTGGTCGGGAGTGTTGTTAAGAAAGTGTATCAGGAATTCGGAGCTAATATGTTTTAGATAACGTGGGGAGCCTCCAGGATATTCTGGAGAAGATGAATGACGCGGCCCAGAGGCACGAGCTCAGCGGCTGGGACAGCGGCGGCCGCGCGCTCTACCACTACCTGCGCGTCTGCAGGGAGGTCAGTACTGCTGTACCAGTGTTTGCATGGTTGCTTGTGTATGTGTGTGTGCACGCGCGCACGTTGAAGTAGGTATTTGACAACCCCGATGTCCGCTAGTCGAATAAATCTAATGCCTAAAATTTCTGGATTTAGACTAGGTGGGAAATCCTCGTGACATTACGACTAGATTGGTGCCATGACTTTAATGATAGTGCTCGACATTTTAATGTTACGGATTGGTGGGAGAGGCTTAATATCCCTTGACTACAAATCAGCAACGCACCTTTAACATATTATTGAATGTATATATGGACGCCGTGTTTTTATTATCAGGAAATACATCTGCTTGGGTGTAATCTTCCTTTATTGTTAAAAATACAGTTTAGTTTTAATAAAACCTCTGTGGTGTAGCGGTCCGGTGTTGGACTTGATTCCACCAGATCACAGGTTCGAACCCCGTGTCGGGCAACAAAATTTTTTTTTTTTTTTCAATTTCTTAATAGAAAAACAATGTTCGGGAGTGGATGTGTGCCCGTTTGGCGATAGGCTTGCCACCTATCACATTATGGGACTTAGTCGTGAATGCCTATTTTGTGCAGCTGTCTTTCTCTTCGGGGATAATATGGGAATGAAGATATTATTTGTTTCAATTCAAATACGGACTATAAATTACCAGGGGTGGGTGTAAATATTGCATGGATGGGAGAAAAAGTTAGTTATAAAGAAATATTAAACGCGTAATCATTCAAATAACTAATATAAAAAACGGCAAATCCTAAAGAAGGGTCCGAAAAAAATCTATCACTAAATTGAAGTGTCTTCATATCCTTTAGAAAATAACTCATTGACTGGGAAAGCAGCTGAATAACAGATTTAAATGAAAGATAATATATAGAACATAACTACCCGCGTTAACGGGTTAGAAAGGAATTAAAAATTTCGCCACGGATTTGATTACGTTAGTCTATATTTATTAATAACACGGAAAGTGTTGTTTCTACTGGCGTTGGAATGATACATGGGGCACACTAAAAGTTTTGCACTTCTTGAATGCTATATTTTTAAAACGTTGCAACCTTTTTAGTAATAAAAAAAACAATTGGCGGGAACAATTGTTTTTTTATCACACATTAAAGTACTACGTACGCAACGAAAATGGAATTAAGTCGAAAAGATTTTAGAGAGATGATTTTTTAAGATTATAAAGGTCTTTTCTCCGCAAGACCGTGCCGCTCGTCTTCAAAACGCTTTCGGGAGAGTAATACCTTGTTTGAGAACCTTAAGGCAATGGTTTGCTAAATTTGAGAGAGGTCGAGTTTCTTTACATGACGAATTTCGTCAAGGGCGGCCTTCAACTGCCTTCAACGAAAAAAATGTGCTACTGTTAAGCGGTTACTTGAAGAAAACCCCGGATTACCAATGAGACAATTCGGGGACTATTTAGGATTGTATGAGCTAAATTGAGAAAATTTTACAAGAAGAATTGAAAGTTCGAAAACTTTGTTGTCGTTGGATCCCTCATGAACTGACAGTGCAGCAGAAGCGGGCTCGCGTGGGATGATGCTCACAGATGCTACTGAATAAAAAAACTGATGGACATTCTAATGCTGTTTATAACATTGTCACAGGAGACGAAACATGGATTTATTGTTTTTAACCCGAAAAAAAAATAGCAATGTTGAAAGTGAGGAAAGGCCAACAAAAGTGAAACGGGCGAGAAACGTTGGTAAAAAAATGATCGCATTTTTTTCCTCAGCTACAGGTCCCATCTGTACAATCCCACTTGAAGATCAAGAGTGGTAATACCAAGTGGTATTCTACTATTTGTTTACCCAGGGTGTTAGAAAAAGTTCGCGAAAGACGACCTTAAGTCCGCATTCTCCTACACCATGATAACGCTTCTTCACACACGGCCAACAAAACAAAGTTATTTTTAGCTTCCGAAAAAGTACATCTCGTCACTCATCCTGCGCATAGCCCCGACCTAGCTCCCTGTGATATCTGTATTTTCCCCAAAATCAATGATTTAATGAGAGGTTTCACTTTTACCAACTCCGAAGAGGCAGTGATAGCGTTCAATCAGCACGTAGAAAACATGCCTTCAGCTCTGTTGTCCTCTTGTTTTAAAAAATGGTTCGATCGCATAAAAAAATATTTAAAATGTAAAGGAGATTATTTTGAAAAGCAATAAACATAATATTTTGGTGAAAACATGTTGTTTTTTTTAAGTTATGTAAAACTTGTAGTGTGACCTATTTATAATATGTGTCACAGATCCGCGGGCTGGTGGCGGCGGCGGAGACGGGCGCGCCGGGGGAGCGTGCGGCGGGCGTCAGCGAGCGACTGGAGGCGCTGCGTCCGGAGATGAACGCCGCCTGCCAAGCGCTGCAGCGGCTTAAACTCACGTCAGTATATGAAATTCACAATGCCGTATAGAGAAATTTCCCATTTAGCCATAGGAGTTAAAAAAAATAATTTATTAAAATGATTTTATTGCTAACAGCAGCAATAATGCGCTTATTGTTGTTCGATTCGACCGGATTGGTACTACCGCCTTATTTATGCCTGCTGTCATAACGGTAGTGAAACGTTGACGTGTTCCGGTTCTATGGATAAGGTAGTTGGTAAACTTACTTTTGCTCGAGGCCTAACATCCCGGCATCAGGTTTGAAACGCACCATTGCCACTTTTGGCGTCTCTGGGCGGCGTGAATTCCTTACCATCAATCCGTTCGCCTTCCAATATCATAAAATTAAAAAAATACGACGACATAAATGGTTGTCAAATTGGTTTTGAGGTTACGAGTAATATTATTTATTGTTTTTCATTATTTTGTTGCTAGTTTTAAATGTCAATCAAGCAAACAAATTTCCCGATGTTAAGAACTACTTAAACACGTGCAACGAGTTTTTTTTCGAAAATCATTCTCAAACGACCCAAAAAGGATGGAAATTGTAACTATTTTAACGGTCGAAATTGTGGGTAGACAAGTAGTATGCTATGAATTTGTTTTTATAAATGGACATATAGAAACATAGGCTTAACAGTTAGTTTAACAGTTCATAGTAAGCCTGTAGAATGTTAAATGTTCGCAATGGTTTTATAATAATTTTGAGTTGAAATATACAACAAATTACTCGACTTTTGGTTTAAATTATTCAAAATAGGTCTTAAATCATCAATGAGAAATTAATTTCTTTATGATAATTTCATGCACTTTATCTGAGTGAAATTATATAAAATGTTACCAAAATTGACTAATTTCAATCAATATATATACCAGGTACAGTAATTATGAAAAAACTAGGAGTATATTTTCTCTCAATGTTGTCAAAAGTCGTTTATTTTACGGGACGTTTAAATAAACATTTGGTGTTGGGCTTCCAGCACGGCGCGCGGGTACGCGGCGCGCGCGGAGATGGGCGCGCGGCTGGTGCAGCTGGCGGTGGCGGGCGGCGAGCGGACGCGGCTGCCCGCGCTGCTGCGGGCGCTGCGTCTGCCGCCCGACTGCGCCGCGCCCGCGCTGCGGCACGTACGTACTCCACACTCTGCCGCTACAACATCAACATTAATTCCATATATCCAATTGGATAAACATCAATTGTCTAAAAATTGTCTCTATATATCGTCTGTTAACTGGTAAAAAATAATGCATTTTTTTATTACAAAAATGAGTTATATGAACAATTCTATGGAATTTTCGACGCTCCTTAAAACTAATAAGTGCTAGGACTGTATAACACGAAGATAGTTAAGGTAAAAATATGGCAAATGTAATAAAATATCAATTACAGTTCTGATGTTGTCTCACTTCCATTCATCAGAACTGTAATCTTGTAAAGTGTATCACTTTAATTTTTTTTCTATGTAAGTCTAATAACTACTTTATGACTAAGTTATTGTAACTAACTTTATAACTAAACTAAAATAATCTAAGCGCAATAATTTACTTTTTTCAGCGAAAAAATATATAGGCAAAGAGATATAAATACATTTATTATGTTTTAATATGTCGGTCTACTATAGATACATTATTTTCCAGTGAAATGTGATATTATCATTTATTGTTTTGTTATCTATAAATGAGATCATACAGTTCCTCCACTTCTAGGTCTACTTTTAAGTCTCACACTAGGTCCACCCAAGAATGGCTCAAATTCAAGTTTAATTTCTATTTTTCATTTACTGGTAAAATCAATTAAGTACATGCCTGTAGTCAATAAAATATTAATTTGTTGGTAAATTTTTTCAAGTAATATTTTTTTTCCAAATAAATACAGATATACTTGAATAGTTCATCTTTCATTCCGTATATTAAACTTTAAAGTAATCTAATAAAATTATTGTCAAAAATTAATTTAAAATGTTCATTTATTACCTTATACTAGTAAACAGACGATATATTGGATTTCTTAATATTTTATATATGTTCATGGGTTTCTCAATCATTTCTGAACCGATTTTTTTACTTTTTTTTTATTTGAAATAACGTCCTTTTAAAATTCCATTCCAAATTACAATTCCATTCCCAAATCTGGATTTAATGACGGAAACGCAGGAAAATCAAGAAAATACTTAATTTCATGTGCGTGCACTAAACAACATATTTTTTTTGCATTTTTCTTGCTCTTAATGTAACTGATGCTTAGGAGCACTTACATACGAACGGACCGGGCGACGACGTCTACTGACATTTTGACCTGCAGACGGACGTGAATAAATGCTTGTGGACTAGAGCATATACCCACGATTTTGCAGTCGCTAAAATACAGAGTCTAATAATTTTCTTTCAGATCACCACAGACTTAGCGGAACAAGCGTCAGAACTTTGCATCGACTCTGCGTCAACGTCTCCGGTCTCCTTACATCGGAAATCTGCTGTTAAAAGCTAAGTTTAACTGTACTATTACCTACTTCCATGTCATTTGCAGTCCCCTGGCATTGTCCAATTCCTTAATCTGTTAATATTATCAATCATTTGAAATTTCAATTCCCTTGCCCTTATCCGGGCCCTTATTGCCTTATTCTGAAACTGCCAAGATCCTGGCATTAGCAGTATAAGAACTGTTATTATTGTGCCTTTATTGACAGGCTCTTGTGAAAATCAATCTCATGACCGTACTTAATTCTACACTGTCAGGGTTTTCAAGCTTTCAATTTTTCCTGGCATTAGCAAACCTTTAGTGGTTTGACTATATCGGGCTTATTAAAATTGTAATTAACATAGTCTAGTCCTCCTCTTTGCCCGTTAACGGCCATTTCTCGTAAAAATGTTTTATTCTGGCATGGCATTGGCATGGCTGGCATTTTCAGTGCCTTGACATTGGCATGTTTATATTATCAGTTTTCTTAAATTATCAATTTCGTGGCATAATTCAGTCCTCTGTCGTTGTCAGTCTCTTATCAAGTTATCTATCTCAAAGCATTCTATATCTAATAATAAATTCTAACGACATTTTTGATCCTGTTAAGGTTGTTGTAGGTTAATTTTAGTGTAATAAAATACGCAAAAGTATGTATTTCTTTGCTCACGGGGATTACATTTTCTATGTTGTAATAGAAAATCTATTGTTAGTCACTTTTAGTTAATATAATGATATCCCTTTAAGAAATACATATTTCTGTAAACTAAAATATTTTTTATTGTATACTTACTGACTTCTATGTGGTGATGGCGATTGTATTTTAAATAAAAAGTAATTTAATAATGTAGATGTTTCTTCAAGTTGTTACTAAATTTTAACGTTTTTTTATGATATTGGAAGGCAAACAAGCAGACGGATATCCTTATGGTAAGAAATGTATGCCGTTTATAGACACCCAAGGTGATAATAATGTGTTGCCGACCTGAGGCCGGGATGTTAGCAAAAGTAAGTTTACCGGCTACCTTATCCTCCGAACCGGAACACGTCAAGAGCAAGTACCAATTGCGAAACTCTACCATCTAGTGTAAGTAAGTAAGTGGTTAAAAGTATTAGTGCTGCATATAAAGCAATAATTTATTCTTATAATTTATTAATTTGGTTCCGTTTTTGTATGAAAAGAAGAAATCAGTTTTAAGAGATCACTATGTAGGATTTATCCTTTAACAAACTTTCTTAAATAAAATATGCTTTGTTTTATTAAAATAAAATATCCTTTAATACATTTATTTTTGTATTTAAGTAAACGTTTTGACGAACTATTTACGGGTAGCCAGTCTAAAAAATCTCAAACACAGATAAGATAATTGAAATAATCTATTTCTGTGCTTAATTATTATTATAATATATGGAGGCATATCTATTGCACTATTATGTTCAAACATTTAAAAAAAGGAAAAATATCACCATCTACCAATATCACCACCACCAGAATTGTGAAATACACCATTTTACCGTTACGATAATTTGAAAATAAAACTACTGCAGATAAAAAAATCTGTTGCAACAATTTGTGGGAATTTATTCGAAGCACCTGAAAAATACAGAGTTAAAATCTTTAGTAATAATAATTAATTAGTTTTAGTTCAACCTAATTATATTTCTCCAAAAATGAAAGTAGCTGTAAATTATTTTTAATTTAGTGGTCAGTAAACGAAAGTATGTATTTCTTGATATAGAACAACTATATCTTAATGGTATCTATGTTGTAATAGAAAAAATAATAATTTAGTCAGATTTAAGTTAAAATTTGTTTAAAAATATGCATACCACTAAGAAATACATATTTCTGTAACTACTAATTAAATTAGCTAAAATATGTTACGACATGTTTATGTTTTTGTTTCGAAAATTAAGGATTAGAAATTATTGTATAACATCTCAATTTTGAGAAATAAAAATATTTTCAAACAACTCGAATCCAAGTTTTAAATAAGATGTCGAATTAAAAAACAATATACACTACCTTTTTCATAGTGTATATAATAAATATGCTCACATTTTCCTGATGGCGTTACCATCCTGAGGCTGTGGATATGAAACCTTATACGTAAGCCCTCGAAAACCGAAACACAAAAATGGCGAGCACAGAAGGATAGTGGCAGGAATGTGAGACTTACCATTTAGCATAGCACAATAATCGAGTTATAGGGCCTATACGGCCTATATCTTTCAATAGAGCCCGGTACCAACATGAAGGAAAATAATTTGTCGTATGTTTATACAAAGGACATTAAAAATAGTTAACATTGACATTTTTCGTTGTAAAATATAAAAAAAATATTGATTTCCTGTTAATTATAATTTTGTTGTTTAATTAATTAATAAAATCTAAAATGAAAATATTGAATCAAATATGTACACTTATATTAATCTCGCATGCTTCAAACATTATAAAAAAAACATTATTAATAAAAAAACCATCTCTTACATCTTTAATTTAAAATCCATTTGTTGACATGTTTAATTTGATTCTCATTTTGCGAAACGAAAATCATTTTTAAAAATTATCCCAAACAATACTACTTCGATAATAGGTATATATTTTCAATGCGCAAAAGATAAGTATAACTTGCGATTTTAATACTTACTTCTCGTTTTTTTGTTTGTGATTTCTAAAAAAATATAGTTTTTTATTTTTTTTACTTGAAAAATGTGGCTGCGACTCTTAAAACTTGCATCAAGTTAAATATTCTGACATTGAGGTTCAATTGAAATATTTGTTTTGCCATCTTCGACTAAGAGGAACCTTGAATGCCAGTGGCGTAGGCAATGTTGTATTCTATTGTAAAAATGTGATAAATAATATTGTAATTTAGTTGTATGTAATGTTTAAGTTCTAAGTATTGTATAAGCATTTGAAATGTTAAATGGCTATTTTATTAGTAAATTCATTTTGGAATTGTTTTGTTTTATTTACCTATTTTACAGATTTTTTTGTGTTGAAAATATTTGTCTCAATTCAAATTATTTAATATACAGATATTGTCAAAGAAGACACTTATCATCATATTGTCGATCAAGCTCACCAGAATTTGGTACTCTACTACTCTTGGAAATGAAGATTGGTAAGATATGGATAGCTTTGATCACCGAAATTAAATAGCATTTTTTCTTATCCATTCCATTTCAATAGCCTCTTAAATTTTAATGATTAGGGAAACATTGCTCATCGGTATTTAGTAGGTCGTTTTTATGATGTGAGTCCACTTCTTCGTTTAACTGTAAAATAATTCCTGAATTTCGTTGCAGTCAGTGTTGCAATCATAGATACATCTGTGGTCCCAATAAATAAGGAAAGAGATACGACGACACCATCACCCGCTAGCGGAGGTGGTTAAACACAAGTTGGTATCATCATCAGATAACAACAAAGCTACTTGCCATTATTATTTCAAGGATAAGCTAATTTTTAGCGAAACTAGCGAATACTAGAGAGCTAGGCAGGTTTGTAAGGATCATGCTATTGGGCACTCTATATTTTTATCTGCCTACCTCTTAAGAAACCTTGTATGAAGATAAGTAAGTAGTAAATGATTCCCAGCTGTTTCTTGTAATTTTTTTATCTAATAATCACTTAAAAATATTCAAATTTTTATCACATTTTTACTACTTAACCCTTTATATACTTAACCTTTTAATATAGGGTAAAAATATAATCCATACCATTCCTTTATGGACAGTTACTTTACTAATTCAATAAGTAAATATCTACCTACTTATTTATTTAAGATTATCGTGTTGCTCACAAATAAAAGTAGCCTAAAGTAGGTACTTTAGTACTTATTATTCTGTGCCTAAAAATTAAAGCCTGTCATATTTATTGAGATATGTCCTATCTACCTAATTGACCGAGTAATTATATGCATCAAACATAAGATATAATAAGTAGTCAAGTTTCTTCCCTTGATTCTCAGACCTACTCAATACGCTCACAAAATTTCATAAAAATCCGTTTCGGAGCAGTATGGTAACTAACATTGTGACACGAGAATGTTGTATATAAGATAGTAGGTAGGTAGGCCGCAAGCCGACGACCCTAGCACCATAGGTAACGCATCACTCTGCGCTAGATAGCGACAGAGTTATGCGTTAAAAGAGAGCGGGAATAGCTAGGTGAATATCTCGTGAGGTATGGAGCGCTTGTACGAGCTGAATTGAACTTTGTTGCTTAGTTACAAGAGTTGCTTTTTCTATGAATTGTTACAACGAAGAGATAGTTCTGTACGATAGTACATATTATTCTGTGCTATTACTGTCACTTTGAATTTTACTCAGTATCGTTTTTTCCATAAAAGAGAAATTTATCTCCTTAATTGAATTTCAATACCATAAAAAGATTGATCAGAAACAAATTCATATTATATAATGTGCCTCCTAAAAAGCAGATTTTTCATTACCATTCACTTTCATCGTAAGTACGCAAAAAAAGTAATATTTTATGCACAAAAACGCTTTTATATCTAGCTGATTTAAAAAAGAAGAAAATAATTTTCTATAAGTCCAAATAAAAAAACTAAAAACTCTGCATCCTGCAGGGGGACTTGCCCTGAAAAAACTACGGGACACTCTGTCAAGTACATGATACAAATCAAAAAACGTATATATTTTAAATTTTTACAAGCTTTTTTTTACTATACATTAATTCATTTGTGTTTTCAATTTGTTTGTGTGAAAATATTTAAAATTTAAATTTTCTTTAAATACTTATTGGTCTTCGGCCCATAATATGTGTATGAAGTTTTAATTCAATCAGACCTTTGAAAGTAGTTGAAAAACACGTTCTTAGATTCCGTTACATAGATACCAACGAAGCTAATAAAAGCTCTACAAAAAGGTCGATGGAGATTGGCTATAGGGATGCTGGATGCCAAACAGAAAAACCTTTTTTTTTACAAACATTCTCCACGGTAGTATTAACATTCGTAATTTGATGTTGAATTGACGAGTATTTCAGAGATTTGGTCAGTATTTTAGAGGGTTTTAGTCAGTAAAATCAGTATTTTTGACCGTCGAGTCAGTTTCCACCCCTGAAATTGAATCTAACCCCAAAGTAAGCAAATTATATGCTTGTGTTATGGGTGTTAGTCAACGATACTAATACATAGAAATATTTAAATAGTTACCAGAATAAATTTAATAAACACCGAGACCTGGAAATGCAGACATCTAAATGTTCATCACACAACTGCCTGCCCTCGTCGGGAATCGAACCCGAGCCTCACGGTTGATCGGTGTAATTAGGCGTGTACGTTAGCCACTCGACCAACGCGGCGGCGGCGGTCATATTTATTGTCTTTATTGTCGTGTTTTGGTTAGAGGCTACGTAGAGCTTTAATGATACTGGTTAATGCTTGCTATCCCAGGTTCATATAAGTTTTAATTTTTAATTAATGTGACAAATAGGTAATATATTTTGATAGAAATAAAACTTGTTTACTGTTTTGTGGTTTCACTTTGTTTTAAATGTTTTTCTTTCTATTATGAAATTACTGATGGTTTTGCAGACTACATACATTATTAAAATGTTTACTGCGTTTACCATATTTGTACTATAAGAGAGAAATAAGAGGAAATCAAATATTAAAAACAGCATTACATTTTTGTGACATTTGTAAGAAATGTTTCTTACACTCTCCACATTTGCAAGGTTTATCTCCAGTATGAATCAACTGGTGCTTACGCAAAGCAGATTTTCGACGGAATGCCTTTTTAGTTTTTACATATACTAGTGGTCGCCAATTGGTCGAAATGGTTGGGCACGATGGGCCGGTCCTCCAACACTTTTTTGCAAAGGACCCAATAAGAGTCCCGGACAGCAGGACAACCGAGCTTGATTAAAATTATTTAAAGATACAATAATAGCATTCCTCATTAAATAATTTGTTCTTGTTTTATTGAAATTTTTATTAGAATTCTTTGTAAAAGATGATTTTTCAAAGTGTATTGTACGGTCCCCTGGCAAATAAAGTTGGCAACACTGCTGACGCTGTGCACGATTCAGACCAATGACCACCAATATTTTATTACCTACTTAAAAAAACTAACTTTTTATATAATCTTGTTGAAGCCTTTTATGAAAATATAACAAATTTAAAAAAAATAGTTTCTGGACTTGTGAATAACTAATTGTGTTACAGGAATTTTGGTGAATGCTTTTTTTATTAAACTAATTACGATTTTTCATAAGTTCGTTTTGAAATTACCAGTCTTTATTTTTTTGATTTAATTAGAAATTGGCACCATTGCTTTTGTCTTTGGTAAATGTCATGTCAACCAGTTTCTCAACTTTCTTATAAAAAAGGAAAAAAAATGAGTTTGCTATGTTTTTTATACGCCTAAATCATATGACACTAGTTGCCTTATATCTGAATGCCTTTAGACTTACTTTCAAATTAAACAGGTTATACTTATCTGTCAAGTTTCTTGTGTCACTTGAGCTAAACTTCATACAAATTCGGGTTTGCTATGGAGAGTAATATTGTTCTGTGCTATGGAGTTCTCTGTAGAAGTCCCTTTTATCATGTAGTGGTAGTATTTATATCAGCGTTGCCAGAACGTTACTTTTGTAACATTTTACGTTACTTTTGAGCCTCCAATGTTATTTTCATGTAACACAACACAAAATGTTACTTTTGCGTTACTTTAGAATAGAATAGAATAACTCTTTATTGTGCACCAAAATACATAACAAATAAATACATTAAAAGAAACTTAAAAACTAAGCGGTTAATAAACAAAAGCGGCCTTATCGCCAAAACAGCGATCTCTTCCAGGCAACCTTATGTTATGGAAACATAATAAAATAAATTTTATGCGATGGTGCTTTTAATACACAAAAAAAAATAACACATGCAATATCAATTGGAATAAAATTATTTTAAATAAAGGAAAAAAAAATAAACAGATAAACTTTAATCGAGTCATATTGAACGTAGAAAGTGACGTTTAACCATATTTTTAAACGTATTGATATTATTATATACTTTTTAGATTTTCAAACAAAAAAATATCGTGAATTGGAATGCACTTGAGAATATAATATTTTTTCATCATGTTGGTGCGATTGACAGAAAGTTAATACGAATATTCAACATGGCAGGATTAGCGGGAGCGGATTACATCTGTCAAATCGACTTAATTATTCACTCCCGTTCTATTTCTCTATATTTCATCCCGTTTACGCATGCGACCAAGCAATATTATTCAATCAACAAACAATTTTTACGATTTTTCTAAGTTCTAATAAGAGCGACAAGAAACCTTTTGAAAGTTTTTTGTTTTCATTGATGGCAAAGCAGGTTGGTATTGAACGACATTTCAAAATTGGTTGGTATATTACTTAGATACAAATAACTGACTGTTACGTTTTTTTTTTCTTTTCAGCACCGCCAGTCGATTATTCGATCAATAATTATTAAGTTTTTTTTTAGATTAATTAAGGGGAAAGAAATCTTTTTTGTTTTTTGTGTTCATTGATGACTAAGCAGGTTGGTATTGAATAACATTCCTAAATGGATTAGTATATTTTTTAAATATAAACGGTTACGTTTTTTATTTTCAGCGTTGCCTCGCCATTGGGTTGTTGACCAACTATTATTACGATTTTCATAAGTTTCATAAAAGAGACAAGAAACCTTTTTTAGTTTTTTGTATTAATTGATGACAAAGCAGGTAAGTATTGATTGAACGACATTTTTGGATAGATTGCTAGTCGATGATTCTATGAAAAGTTGCCCATTACAAGACGTGCAATAACATTTTACTATGACCTTGCTCGAAGTTTAGTAACGCCACCCTTTTCTGACTAATAAACACAGAATACAAAACTGAAGTGAAGTTAGTCGCCAACGATTCTAAGCTGAAGTTGCACGGCTTGTGCTAATTTTAACGTTTAATAAACGGGTCAAGGAACGTATGTAATGTTTTATTTTATAAATTAATTTCCATAATATCGTATTTCACAGTTTCAACAGTAATAAAAAAACAAGGTAATGTTACTTTTTTCGCAAAGATGTTACTTTTTGGTCAGTGTTGTGTTACTTTTGACTATCTGCCACTGGCAACACCGATTTATATTCTTTTTGATGTCAACCACAGATGTCAACTGTCAAATGTGTTGTGTGCTTGCCGCGGATCGCTTATTATTATACAATTATCTATTTATCATTGTATAAAAGAGTTACAAATAGTTCATTATGCAAAGCCAACAACGCTCAACATTCTGAAAAAACTTCTGATTTAATTTCTGAAGCATTTGTTAAAAATGGATATCGACTTGAAGCATGTAGAAATGTGTACAGATATCGGGGATAATATATGCTCAATTTGTTATGCGGAATTCCTGGACTCGGAGGATCTTAATGTTCATATGTTACAGCATTCGCTAAGTAACAGTAAAAACTATTGTAATACTTGCAATCATCCTTTCGCAGATGTAGAATTATACTCTTTACATATAATAAAAGAACACTTGTCTACAGCAGTAACTTGTACGTTTTGTAAGAAAGTGTTTTTTAATGGTAAACTCTTAAAGCAGCATGTAATTAATCACAACGCTACGAAAATATCGTCTAGGTTAAAATGTTCACAATGTAATGAGTATTTTACTGATAAACACGACTTGGAGCACCATGAAAACAATGACCATGACTATACTGATGGATCTGTTGATTTAAGACAATGTTTTTCCATTTTATCTTCTTTATTGAACATGAATATATGGAAGTTTTTTGAGGTAAGACATGAAAATGCTATGTATTATTGTTGTTATTGTAAATTGAACACACCGGATCTAGAAGCTTACATACATCATTTACAAAACGAGAAGGTGAAATTGTTCACGTGCGAAAATTGTTGTGAAGTATTTCAAACTAGAGTCCGACTTTTAAAACATATTAGGGAAAATATACCCAGATGTAGGACCTATGAGAGGAAAAATGGTAATGAGGGAAATTGTAAGAAATGTAATCAAATATTTCCTCGTTCAACCCTGAAAAGGCATATTGTTTCTTGCAAGGGCTTGACATGTACTGAATGTAATGAAGATTTTGAAACTGTTGACCAATACTCTAGTCATTTGAAACATCATAATAAGGCATTACAGTTGTCAACTTGTAAATTTTGTTTTCGACAATTTGTTGGACAAAATGCCCTTGAAAAGCACTTTGATCGCACACATAGGGACACATTACATCTCTATAAATACAAATGTAATTGCTGTGACCAACTTTTTATGCACCCTAAGTATTTATTTGCACACTACTTCACCAAACACAAAGATCTTCAGCCATATACATGTAAAATATGCGACAAAAAGTTTAAAATACGTAAACAGTTTACAATTCATATAAAGCTACATCATAAAAGTATTGGATTTGTGGAATTTGATGAAAACTATTATGTTTTTTTCAACGACAAAAAGTCCGAGAAGCCTTTTCAGCCTTATTCTTTAATAGAAACTGATGAAAATGGAAAACCTTTAGACTTTAATTTAAAATCTTCCAAAGTTATTGGGTTTAAAAGTCTAAATGATAGTAAGGGAGATAATTGTGATTTTTCGGAAGCCAATGATGATATTGATGATGATGTGACAGATATAGAAAATACTTCAGGACAAACACCACATAAAAGTGAAAAACCCATTGACGACAAATCTGTTGATGATAAACCAATTAACGAAGAACACTTTGAAGAAAGACTAGATGAAAGTAGTTTGGCTCAAAATGACTACAACTTTATGAATGCCACAGAAACTGAATATCACACAGATGTTGAACCTCGTTTAGTTGGAAAACAAAAACGGAAAACAAAAATAACAAAATCTCGTAAAAAAGCTAAAGTTAATTTGGACTCAGACTCATCAGATGATTCTGATAAGCCACTTCTAAGCATTAAAAGTAAAGGAAAGGGAAGGAAAAGGGAACGGTTTAAGCGGGCTAAATCAAGAAGGACGGTAGTCAAATTTGTCTGTAAAAAATGCAATAAAAATTGCTATACATATCAGAATTATCATAACCACTTGTCGTTACATGAAAAGAACCAAAGTAAAGAATGTATTAAATGTAATGAGAAGTTTAAATCTAAAGCAGATCTTGCTGCACATGTAGAAAAAGAGCATTCCAGTTCAAGACTTACAGAAACATTAAAACAGTTACTGGAAAGAAAAAAAGTTGATAAAAATGTAACAACACCTTTAGATCCAAAGTCTATTGCAATAGGATTGAGAAGAACCATAAAAAAAGTTTTATTTGAAAAGTCTAATCATACAACTACACTAACACGTGTTGATAATAAGTTGTCAGTAAAAAATTTCTTTGAAAACTTTACACCAGAACCAACTGACTCTGGATCTAAAGATAATAATCAGAACCAAATCTCCATCAAGCTCATTGAAAATGTTGCCATGCCTAATATTCCCATGATAAAAATGAAAAAGTTTTGCCCAGAACAGTATCCAACTAGCTCACGACCAAAAATGCCTGTTAAATTTAAAGAAATTCCACCTGATAAATATGAAGTCACAATAAAATATGTACCAATCAGTCAAACCCAACCAATACTAAGATTAGCTCAAAATCCAGACCATGATGATTATACATATGAAGCTGAAACATCTGATCACCACTATGATGCTGAACCAGATAACACTGATATTGCAGACGAGCGAGAAGAGTATATACCAGAAGTTGCAGAAGAAGTAATGCTTAACACAGAACCATCTGAAAAGCAAGAATCTTTTATTCTTCCAGATATTCCAAAAGAATATTCCAATTTAAGAATTGCGCACTTACAAGATAAGGCACCATTTTATAAAATTGTGAAAATTGATGATGTAGTAAAAAAATCTAAGAAACCACAAACACCACCCCCAAAACCTCCAGACAAAATAGTTTTGCCAGATGGCACTAAGTTGGTAACTGTAAATCCCTTGGCTCATTTAATGGGCGACACTAGTGTGGAAGATTTGTTCAAATCCCAGAAGAAGTATTATGAGTCTAAGCCTAGAGATATTAAATTGGCTATTGCTAAAGCCTTAGAAATAAATAAGCCTTCTAAGAAAAAGAAAAAAGTTGAGTCAGAGTCTAATATTTCACATAATGCTACTGTTTTATAGTGTTAAAAAATAATAATTATAAAAGTAGATTTAGAAAGATAAGAATCCATAGTTCATACTCATTCAAATTGCAAAGTGAAAAGAGTAAATTAGGTAATATAATTTAGATGAAGTTTCCTTATGACATCCTATTGTGTAATTTGATCTAGAGACTTGAATCTCTAATTCATAAGAGATTGTTTAAACTAAAATTATGCTCCCCATCCCTATTATCACATTTATTATGTGTATTATTTGATTTTCTGTTATTAATACTTTTATCAATCCAGTTATACTGCAGCGTTAAAGTCGCGGCATTCCAGAGGTTAAATATTATAAATAGAAAAGTCTGTCTGCAAGTCTGTTACCTTTCACGGTTAAACTGCTAAAGCAATTTTGATTTGATTTGATATGTATGTAGTTTAAGACCTTGAGTTCAAAGACGGCACTATTCTTCTAAAAATCAGCCCTCAAAGGACTATTATGGGTGAAGAAAGTTTGTATGAAAATCTATGCTGATGGGAGTCATGGGTGAACAGCTAGTTAATATTATGTGAGTAATACACATAGAAACACTTCTATAAATTGTACATTCAATTGCCTGTTACATTTAAAGTTATATATAAATTTCTTCTGATTTGTTGTTCATCTTGTTTATAATTGTCCAAGCGTAAGAAAGTGATGATGTGTTGTTCCATACAATATGACAAGCAAAGAGCAGTGGTGGTGTCATGGGGCTAGTTGACCAAGCCAAATGCTTACAGATTGCAATTTTTAAAAATAGTCTCACTAAAACATGCAAGCTTTTAATATTATAAAACTTGTATGTCTGTTGCTCTTTAAAGTCTTAACAGCTGTATTGATTATGATACATTTGATATGCATATATATCTAAAGGTCCAGATTAAACCATAGACTATTTTTAAAGTGAAAACTTCTTTAGCGGCGTTGCGCACTTTTTTTGGAATGGGTATAAACTTTTTTTCTATAAGTAACCCTCAAAGGACAAATAGGGTATGAAAGTTTTTATGAAAATCGTAACTAATCGGCGCTGACGAAGTCGCGGGCAAACAGCTAGTATTCTTTATTTAACAATTTAGGAGTGGGATGCGTATTTCAGTTTAGACTATCAATAACTGCATGAAATATATTCTATGAGTAAGTTATTGTAATAAATGTTATAAATTAATCTATTTAGTGTTTGTTTATTTCATTAGCTAACTAAAAAACGGAGTGAGTTCTCAATTCTACATATTTTTTCGTTAGACCACAAATAACTTTGTGAGTACCAACTTCGATTTTGTTGATTATTGAAGTGAAAACTTCTTTAGCGGCGTTGTGCCCTTTTTTGGAATGGGTAAAAACTTCTAAACTTGCCGGACACCATTTTTTTTATTTTTTAAAATTTTTGAAAGTTTCGGGTCAAGTCGCCAAACATGACTTAAGGGGTAATCGGGGGCGGGGATTTCGAATTTTTTATTAATTTTCAAATCCAAGATGGCGACCGGAATTTATAATTGAAAAACCGCCACGGCAGTCCTAGCCTAAAAGTTGTTTCTGTAAAGGATAGCATACATTTTGAAAGTAATAAATAAATTGTAACATCTGATCTACCCTGATCTGGTAAAAAATTAGGTGACGGCCAGCCTAAACGAAAAAACATGGAGGATGGTGCCAGTTTGTAGAGCCCAGGTAGCAATTACCAGAAGTTATGGAAAACATTTCAAAATGGCAAAAAACAAGATGGCTGCCATACAACAATCGGTTTTTTAACAATTTTTAAGATTTTGAACGGTTATAGATATACTCCATATGGGTATCGTTTGAGATATAATCGGAGGTGCTGGTTTTGAATTTGGCAGCCATTTTGAATTCCAAGATGGCTACTGAAAGTTATTATTGGAAAACCTGTATGTTATACTTAGAGTAAATCTTTATGAACTCGTAGATAAAGCTTAATTAAAAAGTAAGAACTATAAAATTTTTGCTTAGGCCAGCTTTAACGAAAAAGCGTAGCAAGTCTGAGACACAGCCACTTTTTAAAGCTTAGGTGGCAATTACTAGAAATTAAAAAAAAAGTTGAAGATTTGGAGCACAAAATGGCTGACATCCAAAACAAAATTTTCTGAAAAATTGCTATTTTCGCAACAGTTTAATAAAATAACCGTATTGGTGTCATTTGAGACAGTAACGAGGGTGCGGATTCCGAATTTGGCAGCTATTTTAAAATTCAAGATGGCGACCAGAAGTTATTGCTGAAAATCTGCTACAGCTACGATTGAGTAAAAAATTTCATGTCATCGGATATATTTTGTTCTTAAAATAATAAATGCATAACAAACCTTTAACTTTCTTAAGCTGGACAAAACTGACAACGGCCTGTCGAAACAAAAACAAGTAGCGAGTTCGAGACAATGCTACTTTATAGAGCTCAAGTAGCAATTAGCAGAGCCTCATGAAAAAATTTCAAATTTTCAAAAACAAATTGGCCATTGATAAAAACCAATTTTCGCTTAGTTCTAATTTTTTAAGATTAAAGCACCGCAAGCTCACAGTGAAGCTGCAGGCCGAACTGTGAGCACAAGATGCTACTACTTCTACTACACAAGGCGCAGCACGTGATGTGAGAAGTTTGAATGAGTATGACCTCTAAATACACTCTAATAACTTCCTACAAGCGAGAAAAGACTTCACCATTATTGATTTCACTTGGTGCTATTTTCAAGATTCAATATGGAGGCTTAGCGCTTATTTGAAAAAATCTATTTGAGTATCGATTTAAATGTCTAAAGAAGTAGACTGAAGCTCAAGGTGCTACTCGCGAGCTCCTTGCAGCTCGCACAACAGGCGATGTGAGTAGTTTGCATGAGTTTAAACTCTTAGTACACTTGAATAAGTCCCTTCAAGCGAGAAAACTCCCAGCTCCTTACTTTACTTGGTGGCATTTTGCGAAATTCTATATGGAGAATGCACCTATGGGAAATACAGTTTGAGTGTCGACTTCAATGTCTAAAGGGTGTTGTCAGAAGCACCGCGAGAAGTATAACTTCTTACGTGCGTACGTGAGTACACACACTCTTTTTTTATTCATAAAGTACATTTTGACAGTGCTTAGTTAAATAGGTACTGTTTAACTTGGAAGGTTTTGGTAGAAATGTGGCTGTATGCGTATTACTTTTGCTAAAAGTGAATTAAACAATTGTCATCCGTTATCAACATCGTTGTTTCCGAATACGGTGTCGGACATCTAATATAACTATCTACCTACCTGCTATTTGCTAATGTGCTAGGCACTGGCTGGGCCTGAAAGTTTAATATTACTCGTATTGTATTACAATGAAATAAAATTTATTAGAGGAAATAAAAGTTGATGCAACATAGTCGCAAAACATTTGAACTGATACACTGCTTTTGAAAAATAATATTTTTAATGAATTTACATTATGTTACTACTACCTAATAAATTTAAAATTATGTAATTTCTGTAATATTTTCCCCCGTGTTGGTTCGGGTTCCTTTTTAGAATAGACCATCCGCCTTACTATTAGGCAGCGCGTGAAAAGCAATCATAGGCTTACTGTCACTAAAACCGTGACAATTGACTACCATAGGTAGTAGTCTCAAAGGAGACTGAGTTTCGCAGCGACTTGCCCGGATTGGTACCACCACCGTCTTACCTATTCCTGCAGCCATAATGTCAGCGCTTGCTGTTGACTTGTTCCGGTTCGGAGAATAAGCTAGTCGGTAAACTTACTATTGCTCGAAGCTTAACATCCCAGACTCAGGTTGGAAACGCACCATGACCACCTTTGGTTAGGTGGAGTGAAATTATCACCATCAGAAAATCTGTCTACTTTTTGGCTTCCAATATCATAAAAAAATGCTCTGGAAAACTATTCGTTTGTTTATGGGAGCCATTGGCCATCTCCATAATAAAACATATTATTATAGTCCCACATTGTTCCAAAATCCAACATTTCTTGTCCAAATTTGTTCAAACTTCAACGAAATCAAAATAATTCAATGCGTGTATTAAAGAAAATTCATAAGAATACACAAATAAGCCATATTAAATGACAATTTATTGCATTTTGTCATTGCACATAAAATCAGCTATTTGAAATTTAGTCAGCCATTTTGTTTAAGGTTTTAAACAAGAGTCCGAGGTTGTTTAAAGTGACAGCTATTTAGGAGTATATTTAAACAAATGATTAATAAATAGCGTTTATGAATAATAACATTTTAAACATTGTTTAAATTGATGATTAAAAGCTTAGCAACGTTTATGAATTAGCCTGTTAATTAATACCAAAGACGTGGCAGATTGGCCTAAAAGTCGCCGTAGCTGGTCCCAGAAAGGGGTAAATTAACTACAAAATAAGAGTTTTCGCGCCATTGTGAATGAAGATGGTCGTATTTTTTTACAATTATTGAATTGAATTATGCTTTAAACTAGTTAATTTAGGTGGGAATTAGTTAAATGTTGTTCACTGAAAGTGCACAAATGAAATAATCATGAAGAAATAATTAGTGTATCGTGAATTTCCTCTATGCCGCCTAATCTCCCAAAGTGAGCTTCTGTAAAGTGACCACCGCTTTACTCAAGACCCTGACGTGACTTTGTAAATAGTGACAAATGACTGTATAATAATAATTAATACGGAAGACATATGACTAATGACTGTATAAGAATTAATTAATACGGAAGACGTGGCAGCATGGCCTGAAGGTTTTAGCCGACACCAGAAAGGGTCAAATTAACTTAAAAATATAAAAAAACTACAAAATAATGTAAACAGTAATTGTCTATGAATAAATGAAGGATTTGTATTATTTTTCTCTGTCAATTGTCTTTACTCTTTGCTGTAAAATTTTATCATGTCACCACAAGACTGTCACCGAATGCCCGTACAGCTAAAATAGGCGGTTTTCGCTGCCATGCACAAAATCAAGATTATCAGGTAAATATTACTTCTTACAAAGCCTCTGTTAAAGTTTTTATAATAAGTAGAAGTCCACCCCAAACTTGTGTACTTTGTGTTTTATTGCTTTATCATTCTAACCTAACTTTTATACATTTTGTTTTTAGGGAATAACTAGTATTTGTAAATACTTGTCTATTATTTACTAAAAATCGAAATTACCTATTGTAACTATCAAAATTTTAGGATATTAAAAATAGTTATTGTATGGTTTTGGTAGTGCTAGTTTATAATCTAATGTATATCTCTGCCACGCAATTCAAATTTGATCTGTTTTTAAAGATATTGCTGTAAATGTTAGGATTTAGTGATAAGGCTTTGGTATTTACGCATTATATTATCTTTTACTCTGACAGCTACTAAGCCATAGGTAGAAACAGGAAAATTAAAATGAGTTTGGGGCAAGGCTGAATAAATAAACATTTGCTTTTGAATCGAAAATGTGTTGAGTGATTCATGTAATTTTTTACATAAGTTACATGTTGTGTACTCAAATTACTTTAACTTGCTGCTGGAGCATAGCATATTTGGAGCTTTGACAATTATATTCCAGTAATATTTTTGGTGCTAATAGACAAGGTGAAAATCTTGAAGACATGTTTGTGACTGTGTTGCTCTGTTTTATATGTAATTTGTGGATTAGATGAAATCAAATATAAAGTATTTCAATTGCTTATTATATCTTCTATACATACAAATACATAAAGTTAGGAGTGTTTGTAATATTAAAATAACCACTTCTTATTACATGCATTTTAGGGTTTATGCTGTACATTAACCAAATTACCTAATCAGCTTGTTTGTTCCGGTTTATCTCTGAAATGGTAGAAGCAGTGTTGGTGGAATTTTCACTGGCATGTTGCAGATGTAATAAGAAGTAACTTAGGCTACTTATAGAATTTCTTGTTTAAGTACAGCACAGTTAGTTAATAAATAAAAAACACTGTTTACGCAGATTTATCAAAGTAAAGGCTTATTTTACATCTGTTATAATGGATTTCCGCAAAATAATGCTTGATTCAATAAAATAGTTAATAAATAATTAATTAATAAAACTGAATCCCTTTGTTGTGTTGGACTGCTTTATATATTTTTTAAACGGTGTTTCAAATCTGTTGTAGCTTCGAACGGGGAGAAAAATATTAAAAGAAGCTTTATTTTAACATACCAATTGTTTTAGCAGTAAATGATAAGTACAAAGATCATACAAATAAGTTAGTTAATACTTTAGATGCAGATTTTTATCAAGTACATGTTAAACAGCCATATTTTTTTTTATGATAATAGAAGGCAAACAAGCAGACGGATTTCCTGATGGTAAGAAATTCACGCTGCCTAGCAACACCTTCGGGCAGGTGTAAGGGTGACAGCGGTGCGTTCTTCGTAGATCCCGCAGTCACCCGATACGCACAGAGGACGGTCACCGAGTGGTTTTAGCCGGTAGGAATCGGGCATAACCCGCCACTTCCCCCGAAAGTGGCGGGTATCCATGTATCCATCCATAGTTTGCGACAGTCATTTAAATAAATTAAGCTCGAGGAGCTTGGTAGACAGATGAGTGATTTTTGAGGCCACAATCCTAGAGTGGAGTTAATAGACAATAGGATACAGATTTCGTCGGCGGTTATTGAAAAGTTTTTAATTTTAGGATTACTTAAGTATTACAGACAATTAATAAGATGTGTTGAAAAACATACTTTATATAATCAATTCTTAATTGTTCAAAAGTCTATATTGTTAATTAAGAGGAGAGATTTGATTGTTTGTGTTGAATAGGCTCCTAAACCACTGAACCAAATCGAAAACATGTTTTGCCATTAAGAGCAGACATTATCTACAAAATTAGAAATGTACCCACCCGTGCAAAACTGAGACCGGCTACTTGTATTAAGTAAAATTATACATACGAGGGGCCTTCAATAATTACTTAGCCTCATCGCCCCTTGGCGTTGTTGTTACAAAAGAGTTTTACTATCGTGCAGTATATACTTTTTGAAGTCTATCAAGTAGTTTTCAGTCTTTTCCCTTCATTTGTTTTGTTTTGACAGCCTTTGGAAGCGAGCGTGTCGGTCGGTTTTGCAAAAATGAAAAAAGAACAATATCGTTCGGTGATTAGATTCTTGTTTTTGGAAGGGAAAACGCGCAGCGAAATCAAAGAGCGCTTGGATGCTGTGTACGGTGACTCTTCTCCTTCGATGGCGACTGTCAAAAATTGGTTCAACGAGTTTGCTCGTGGCCGCACGTTGGTTTTTGGTGAGCCACGCCCAGGTGCACCGAAAACAGCTACTACAGAAGAAAACATAAAAAAATCCACGATCTCGTGTTGGCAGACCGGCGACTGAAGATTCACGAGATAGCTGAGACTGTAGGCATCGTAGATGGGACAGTGCATCATATTCTGCATGAATAATTGGGTATGAAAAAGTTGTCGGCGCGATGGGTGCCGCGTTTGCTCACACCAGACAACAAGCGCAACCGTGAGACCACATCGGCGACATGTTTGGCGCTGTTTCAACGCAACCCGGTAGAGTTTTTGCGTCGTTTTGTGACCGTCGATGAAACATGGGTTCACTGGTACACACCAGAGACCAAGGAACAGTCGAAACAGTGGACTTTATCCGGCGAACGTGCTCCAAAGAAGGCGAAGACTGTTCAATCGGCAGGAAAGGTGTTTGGCCAGTGTTTTTTGGGACTCACAGGGTGTGATTTCGATTCGATCGATTACCTCTAGAAGGTAAAACAATCACGGGGATCTACTATTCTGACTTATTGGGCAGATTCAACGCCGAATTGAAAAAAAAACGGCCCCATTTGGCAAAAAAAAGTGCTGTTCCACCACGACAACGCGCCGGCTCACACCTCCGCCGTTGTCATGGTCAAATTGATCGAATTGCGCTAGGAATTGCTGTCCCATCCACCGTATTCTACAGACTTGGCTCCATGCGACTTTTTCTTGCACCCAAATCTGAAAAAGTCGCTCGCCGGCAAAAGATTTGGGTCGAATGATGAGGTCATCGCCGCCACAGAGGCCTATTTTGAAGACCTCGGGAAATCATATTTTTTGAGGGGTTAAAAAAGTTGGAGCATCGCTGGTCCAACTGTATTAAATTGAAAGGAGACAATGTTGAAAAATAAATCTTTACTTTCTCAAAATTTTCATTATTTTTTCTTAGGCTAAAAATTTATTGAATGGCCCTCGTAAACAAGTTAAAAGATATATTTTCCAGCAAACTGAAATAGTCTATATACCTAGTGCACAATGCAAAGACTTGATATAAATAATGAAACAAACACTAATACCATCACTACATAGTATAAAAGAAAGTCTCTTTCCACTCGGTCCCTGTGGTTAGTGTGAGGCCGCGATTCCGATCCGGTGGTAGTTTTTAAAAATGTCGACGCATAATCTTTATTCACTTGAACCATACAAGTGAATAAAGATTATTCTGATTCTATGTATGCTTAGTTAGTGAGGCGGATAGATTACCGAGGGCTTTACGAATTGATGATATACCGTCTGGAGAGATTTTTGGGAAATAAAACACACGATTACACGTTTGCAGGGGAGAGAGTGAGACGCAGAATGTTCACTTCTTCACTGGGAGTTTTCTTCCTGTTCTTGAGCGTTCCCAGTAGCTTTCCTCGAGGACCGACCGCGAATGACATCCCGATTCCCGGTCCGCGTTTTTATACAATTTCGGGAACAGGATTCTAGAACATTCCATTCCTCACCCCCGGGACCATTCTTTATTAAATTTCTTTATCAAATCGTACAAATATTAAATTGTTATATAGTACAAACCTATTGTCTATTCTAGACTTATCCTGGCATACATAGTTGTGCATGCGACTGCGCTCGGTTTTCATGTGGCGGCGAATTTCCGCGATTTTTGTTTTTTATACTACCCTGCCCCCCGCAGCTTAGTATGAAACGTGCGGGCGCGGCGCTCCCGAATTTATTAGCGTTACGGGCGCGGTCGTATGCACATTACTATTGTTTTCTTACATATAACAACATATCCAAATTTTATTATATTCGGGTAAGTGAAACACAAGAAATTTTACATTTTATTACCAAACTTAAACTTAGCCGATTTTTTGCTATTTACAGGACTTACATGTTTCGTACTACGATAAGACGGTCCATCTTCACACATTTTATCATTTCATACATAAATCTAGACAATAGAACATATTTTAGACATAAAGTTTACGTAAATTATCATTGCAAAATAAACATACTCAAAATGCTATAAAACAATCTAAAACCTATTCCAAAACATCATTTTCCAAGTTACATTAAATACATAAATCGAAATAGAGCATATAAGCTGATAATTATATACAAAACTTTGTTATTTACTTAAAATAAATTCACTTAGATATTGACATTTTCATACACTCCAAGTATCTGTAAGGTACCACCGCGTGCCATCCTTTGGATTGGGTCACTCCCGCCGATACCGTCTACTTGTCTTTGGTCATATGCTACATTGTCTTCGGTCGTCGTGCACATTTCTCCCGCCGTCGCAGCCTGCGAATTCTACTGGGAGCACGACGATCTACTTTGTAGGCCTTCGTAGTATGTGTCCGTTGCCGGCGGTGACGTCTACGACTCGTACTTCGTTGTCGTTGCCTGGGTAGATGCGGGTGACTTTTCCTCTTGGCCAGACGTTTCTAGGTAGATTAGGGTCACAGATGATCACTAGGTCGCCGACTTTCGGGGCAGACCCGGTGGTGCGAGGTTCCCGCCGGTGTTGGAGCAAGGGCAGGTATTCCTTGACCCAACGTCGCCAGAACTCGTCCGCCAGATGCTGGGCGCGCCTCCATTGCTTGCGCGCTGACTCGTCCTGCGTGTCGAAGTGTCCTGGAGCTGGTACGTGGCTATTCGGGCCCAACAGAATATGGTTGGGTGTCAGTCTCTCTGGCTCGCTCGGTGTGACTGATACCTGTGTGAGCGGGCGTGAGTTGATAATGTTCTCTGCCTCGGCCAATAGCTTGATGAGGGTCTCGTCGCTCGGATGCTTTTCGTGCAGCGTGACGCGCAGGGTTTCCTTGACGCTACGCACTAGACGCTCCCAAGCCCCGCCCATGAATGGAGCAGCGGGGGGTATGTAGCGCCAATGTATGCCGCGCGCGTTGGCTTCTTCCCTGGTGGCCTTTGTGAAAAGTTAGTTTTATTCTATTGAAAGCATGCAAGCACATAATTGCCGCTAAGATGTTGTAGTCAAAGCTGTCAACCTAAGGCGGGGGTGTACCTTTTTATAGAACTAAGCGAAAAATAAATTGTAGAATTTTGTATAGATATATTTCTTTCAACTTAAAGTAATTTTTGAATATAAAGACAAATTCACTATTTACACAACAGTTTTTAAACACACTAAAAATGCGCATCATCAGCGCGACTAAATAATATTGTTTTGTATTGATTCAACTCGAGTAGCAGTAGATGAATGGTTGTTCTAGTGTTGTGCTAATATCTGAATAAATTGTTCTAATTCAGTTAAATAACGTTAACGTATGTCTATATATCGGGTCGGTACTACAATGGGCGTTATTATTTGTACCCACATAGAAGTAAAATCAAAGACGAGTTGTTTAACATCCGTTAAAATTATTTTCTCTTTGTTTTCAGATCTTGTAATGCGGTGATAGTCTTCAGATCAAAACAATTCAAATTATAAAATCGTAACCTCTTCTAGGCCTTTTACGCACAATTTGGGCAACACCGTACGGGCAGCCTCAGCACGCCAAAGCAAATCGCAAGGCGTACAGACTATTATTCTTGGCGTTAAAACCAAGATAGGTCATTGAATCAGTGTACAGAATTATATGTACATTTTTCACCAAGCAACGGTCTATATATTTCACTTGATTTAAAATGACTGACACTAAAATGGAGGAAATACGTAATAGTGTCTCTGAGCTGACTGTTCTTTCATTTCGAAAGCTTGACGATGTTAAAAAATTAGCAAAACATTTTCGTTACATAATAAATCATCCTGTTACTCAAGAGAATCCTGCCGTTACTCGTTATTTAAAGGATTTAGATGAGAGCAACAGGAAAATATTTACACAGAAACGTGAAGGTGTTGAAGTTGAATATATATTTACTACTGAGAAGAAGAGTAGCTTGCAAAGGCAACGTTTTAATAGTTTGCCCATTAGTGAAGTACCTGAATTGCTTAAGACGGAGTTTGTCACTGCCGAAAATGCAAAACAAGTCCACATTTGTACAGATTGTGATGTGGAGATTGAATTAAATGATGAAGTGCCTCTTATGGAATCTCTTCAGAAGCACTTTAACTTGGAGATTCATTTACCTAAGATCTATAAACGCGAAAGTGTAGATGTCTCAGAACCAATAATTTTACCTAAAATGTCAAGACGTCTATCTGCTATGGAATGTGGTGAAACAACCCAGAGTATTGAACAAATTATCCAATTAGTCAAACCAATGGAAAAATTGGATATAAAATTCTCTGGAAAGTTAGAAGCAGCTATTATAAAACACTTGCCTGATAATTCTGAAGCTAGTGTGAATGCAGCTCTTAAATTTTACCAGGCTACATATGATAAGCTCTGTCGAGATATATCTGCTGTAGATTTTTCATCACAAACAAGCACTGTAGCACCCATAATTATGAGCATTAAAGACAATGTAAATCAGAATTTTGCTACTGATGCCAATAAAAATTTTGAGAACGAAGAAAATGATCAAACTCCTGAAAAACCAGTAAAGAATCAAGTGAAAAAATATCGTTATTATAAACCCATAGAGAATGCTATTATTGAGTTACTTAATAATCATAAGCTATTGACATTGGCTGATGATCGTACGGGAAAATTAGCATTCTTTTGTATGGCCTGCGAGTATTATACTTTGAGATTCCGATATGACAGTGTTTTGAATCATATTTTAAACGAAACACACATTCATAACCTTGCTTGCATTCTACAAGCTGACAAACACATCACATTCTCTTTTGAAGATACTTCGATTGAGAAAATTAAAGATATGAATCAAAAGTTCCTTACAAGTCATGTTATCAATGAAATAAATGGTCTGAACTGTGGCCTATGCAAAATAATGTTGGAGTCTAACGAAGTTATTAATCATATATTGGATGAAAACCATCTTGGGCGTCTGTCAGATAAGTTGTATCGAAAGATGAAAGCCAATACTGATGTTATTCCTGATGAATGGGGCCCAAGGAGCCTTGACTGGGCGAAATTTCTCGCCAATGTAGCAAAACCGTTGAACATTCGTGATTATGTTGTTCTAGAAAATTTTATAAAGCCTTCAGGCAAAATTGCGAACTATTGTTCGTGTTGTGATATGACTTTGAAAGGTCCTAGACAGGTGCTTTTTAATCACACTCGCCAGAAAAAGCATTTACGCAATGCGGCACCACATAAACTATCCCTTCTATACAAGAATCATTGCCGCCCAGCAGAATATTATGCTAGTTTCGGCAACTATTATATTTGTACCGTTTGTCCTACTTTTGTAGCTTTGCCTTCGTTCGGAGCGATAGTTAACCATTTTGAAAGTGATATGCACATCGAAACTATCACAAAATTGATTCGTTCAGCCTTATACCCTGAATCAGATCATAAGTTGTTGGAATTGAATAAAATTAATGTTGGTAATGTTATTAATTGTGAATTATGTGATGTTGTTTTAAAAGATCATGATGAAGCAGTGACTCATTTACTTACCAACATTGAGCATCAGAATCTAATAGCAGAAGCAAAAAGCAAAGCTAATAAGGGAGACATTATAAGTGTGTACATGAGTGGGAATTACATTCTTCACAGCGAAGGTGCTTCATTTACCTGTGTTCCGTGTAAAGGAGTTTTTAATTCTATTCGCTCATTGTTAGCGCATTTAGTGTTTGCAGAGCACTTTTCCGTGAAACCGACTGCTGAAAATGTATTCCGATTTTATTTAGAACTTAAACATAATATAAATATGCTTTCTCGAAACAAATATGTGTATTATGATTTTGGGAAACTAAAATGTGGTGTTTGCGATTCTGATATTGAGGAAGGGGAGAATGCGAAGCGCCATGTGGTGTCGCCACGGCACAGAGAAAATATGGGGGCCAGTTACGTTAATGTTAGTTTGGACGTGTCTGCTATGGATTGAGGTGAGGTTTTAATTCATTTCTTAAATGGGCAGAAATAGGACAAATTATTTTGCATAAAAAATATTCTAGACAAATTGATTTTTTTTTAAACTTTAAATAGTTATTTAGTTCTTATGCATAAAAATTAATATTTAGAATTTTTTTGAATGTTGGCCCTGCAATACGAGAAAAGCTGATTTATTATTACACTCTGATCAGATATATTTTCAACTCAGTGTGCAGCCAAAAACTTCGTTTTTATAAAGAAAAAAGTGTCTCACGCCTACATCCCTGCAGGGGTAGGCAGAGGCACAAACAGGACACCCAAGGCTAGGCTATCTCCAACCGGGCACATATCCAATCTCTAGCAACTTTTTTTTATTAGAAAATTGGAAAAATCAAATTTTCTTTTTGTTGCCCGACGAATCGAATTCTGGACCACATGCTGTCAATTCAAACACCTGGACGGCTAGACCAAAGATGCGATGTTACGCTGACTGCGGCCAATAGGCAACCGATTTTGTTGGTTCTGTTTTAGAAAGATAGGTCATGATTCCGAGGTGGTCTTATACTAGTTGTATCATGATCAGGCTAGTGGTTTTTGAGTTATGAGATTGTCAATGTAAGTGAAAAATGTATGGATTACTAATTGTAACTCAAAA
This sequence comes from Calephelis virginiensis, assembly GCA_002245475.1. Classification (NCBI taxonomy): domain Eukaryota; kingdom Metazoa; phylum Arthropoda; class Insecta; order Lepidoptera; family Riodinidae; genus Calephelis; species Calephelis virginiensis. The sequence goes on from NJDC01002468.1 coordinate 107,830, forward strand.
ACGACTAGAATAATGTTGATAAAATTTATGTGAGACTATTTCGGAAACATTTGCTATTTTTCAAAAAAAGAATTATGTAATCGCGACGTGGTACCCCAAATGAAATAGTTGCGAGTCGGTTTTTGCAATTTTACTGCACTTAAATGTTGCACAACATAAATAATTAGTTAGATTTTCTATGGTTTGACACATTTTAGCTCAAAATTATTCATTTCTAACTTAGTCTTCAATTTATTTTCAAAAAATCTATTAAAATTATGAACCTTGAATACTGTTGTTAAGACTTAAGTGCAAGTAGTGTGTCTTTGTACACATGTGTCATGTTTCCTACGAAAATCATTTCGTTCCCTTGGAATTAAAAGGTATAAAGGTGTAAAATAATTAAAGGATAGCGACAATGACAAGGTTTTGTAGATAATAGCATACCTATTTTTAAAAATGACTACCTATTTTTTATTTTATTAGAACAAAATGGTTTCTGTATTGTACATACATACTTGCCTTATAACAAAGAGCAACGGTATTAATGCTTTGGTTATATTATGTCTATATCTATAATCAGAGAACCAAAAAGCCAACAGAATACCAGCTTGTTTGAAAAGGATATTTATATTCATACAAGTTTTTAAAATGGATGTATTATTTTTCAGATATGTATGCTGTCTTCGCCACCCGATTAAACGCGAGGTAGCTGTGACGTTGCTCCATTACACTGACTAATAAAAATCTGACAAACCACAACTAAATCGCAGCGTAATCGCAAATTAAACGTTGAATAACCGCAACGTAAACGCAGCGTGATTGCAATAACGGTGCATAATAGCAATAAAAAATATAATGTAATCGCAACCTAACTGCTACTTAGTCGCGCCGTATTTGTTATGTTTAATACGTAATAGTGTTGATAGTGGGTGGGTCGTTTTACAATGAGTGAAATTTTAATAAATGAAATAATTTTATAATTTTAATTGTGTTTTATTTTGGTCAAAATTTTCTCATGGTTTACCTCTTGCACTATGAGATAGTAGGATGTCACCTTTTTAAGAATTAGACTGGAATGCGGCTGGTAGGTGTAAGATGTGCATTCAAAGAAGCTTAGGTACAAAAACTTTAGTTTTATAATTGCTTAGGGTAAAATCAGCATACAAGGAAACGCCCGCTGAAAAAAACCCTTGTTGCTTAGGGTGCCTCGATTCATACGCAAGTCATTTTAGGAGAAGTGAATAGGATAGTAAAAAGCATCGACCATACATCCCAATAGACGCCGCACATAAGGCAACACGGTTCTGTCAACACATAAGTGTAATTGTTCTAATGTAGCTTATTACTTAAAATAATATGAACAGTATCGACCAGGTTTGTGACCTGTAAACATCGTCGCGTTATTGTATAAAAAACACATATAAAATGACTGTTTGTTCAATTAAATGATACGGTAAAGACAGCCGCACTTCAAATTACCGAAAGGTGGTACAACTTTCCGTAGGTTCATTAAAAAATAATAACATTCATAATTACGTTTTAAATTATTTAATGTTTATCGGAGTTCATCATATACTGGTCAGCCATTGTTAGATGCGTGTTTATATCCCTTTCTTACACATGTTTTTTCAAGCTATCACTTTCGTTTGCATCCAGCTAGTGATAGTCTAATGTGCAAATCTATACTATCGATATTTTTATTTATTTATCCTGAATAGGATACCGGTCTTGTGCCTGTATTGTATGTAGGTATTTATGAATTTTATCGATAAATTTAAGCACTGACAGACAGTAGAAAACTTACTCTGTGTACTTTTGTGCTGGCCTCTAGATAGATACTCTTTTTTATGTGAGAGGGCAGCGAACAAGCACACGGGTCTCTTAATGGTAACAGATAATCATGGCCTATATACACCATTGATGTCACAGGTGCGTTGCTGTCCTATGGTTGCAAGGTGAGGCCTATTGTGCAAATATACTTGCTTCCCTACTTTCCGAATTGGAATGTGACACTGTCATTATAGCGGCAGGAATGTGTAAGGCGGTGGATAACTACCCAGGGACGTTGCTGGACACCACTCTATCAACAATGATCTTGTTGACAATTACCTGTGTTACCGTTGCTCGCCTTTTACGAGGTGCCTGGCAGAGGGGCAGGTGATCTATTTTAGTCAGCGGACCCGGACCAACACGATGGAAAACTGAACTTCTGAACTAAACACGGTAGAGGGCGCTGTTGTACGTCGTTGAGTAACTCTTATATAGTTGAGCCGATTTTATTGAACTCTTTTAAGTGCATTAGGTGGTTATCTGGGTGATATAAATTCAAGACTGGTTCCGATAGGCGATGTTGGGGTCAGTATGTCATAAAACTTTCAAAGGGCTGGGACAATTTTAAAACTAATTTGTTAACAGTATTTCGACGATATTTTGTAGTTCGTGAGAATTACTCGAATGAATAAAAACAATTCAATTTAATAAGTATGTCATTTATATCAGGTATCCACAAAATCATAAAATAAAAAATCTAATTTGGTTCAAAGAAACCAGACGAGAGAATTGGTTTCTGAATTCCAAATTCCAAATACATTACGTATTAAATCTCAATATTTTGCAGAAGATTGTTTTATACACTTTACGCCACTGCTGCTTCATGACAATGCTAGACTACATACTGCACAACAGACGGCTTCTCAATTAGAAGAGCATCAATTAGAAGAGAAGTTTTGCAAAAGAAAAAATTCAATTTCGATGGGGCAGTCTAAACCACGTCCAAAAATTTTATTGATTCCCTTACGAATGGTTTTTATGTATTAGTATCGTTGGCTAACACCCATAACACAAGCATATAATTTGCTTACTTTGGGGTTAGATTCAATTTGTGTAACTTGTCCAGGAACATTAAAAAAAATATCTATGAAATGGCAAATGTGCATAGGAAACAATGGTTCATACTTTGATAATATAAATATATTACATTAAAATATTCGACTTATGTTCCTCCCTACAAAACGCCAATTATAGACGTAAGGACCTAATATATTCAAGTACGGATATTACTCTCAACCGCAAAAATGTGTGATCTTGAGACGTTGTGTTGCATAGCTGCGATGTGACGTGCAATAACAAAATGCGATATAATCCGTTACAAGATCATACTTCATAAAATAAAAGTCATATCGACAAAATATATTGTTCGTATTAAATATGTCTCATCTCTAATCTTACATGTCTGTATTTAAATATGACGTTTTGTCATTGCAAGGGCCAATAAGAAAGCAGTTCCGCGCTTCCCCGCACCTCAGCTATTTGCCAGAATTATTTCAAAGTAAAATTATAAAGAATAGGCGTCTATTGGGATGTATGGTCGATGGTAAAAAGTAATTCCATCCTCCTCTTCCTCTATTCCATAATCTCACTTGAAGTTTTCCAAATGAGTTGGATTTACTAAAAAAGAAAATAATTTCCCGAATACTTTTATCAGACTAGTAGGTATTTAAAATTGATGAGAAAATACTGATTTTTAATGTGAGGACACCGAAGAATCGTACGGCTCTTGATGGTAATTTTTTCCAGATTTTAAGTTTTGTAGTTTAGGAAATGAATTTTTGTAATCCGAAATGAAGTTAAACATTTGAATGTGTAGAGATCATCATAATCTTACGTTAATTTCCGACCATATTATTTAGTGAAAAAAAATTTCGAGATTACAGTTGATTTAAATCAGGATAGATGTTATTACTTAATGACAGTCGCGAGCGAAGTTGTCGGTATCGTGCTCGTTTGTACGGTTTGGTAAATATTACATCTATGGACAGTGTCATCTGGTGCAAATTGTCAGAAACTAAAATAAACTTAACTTTTAACTTAATCTTATAGTTTAAATAATACTTATTAGATGTCTATAAAGAGTCATTAATGATAAATCGTTTAATAATCTGCCGTCTCCTCAATTTTTATTTTTGTCTAGACGCCATAGATGTTACAAAATTGTTACCTCTAATTTAGGCCACGTCAGTATACCGGGCCTCTGTGGTCTAGCGGTCCGGGTGTTGGACTTGACTGCATGAGGTCCCGGGTTCGAATCCCGGGTCGGCCAACACAAAGAAAATTGGATTTTTCCAATTTTCTAATA
>NJDC01002468.1:117468-131917 GCA_002245475.1 Calephelis virginiensis
TCAAGTTCAATTTAATATTATTATTTTATTATATATGTACATATCTTCAAGCTAAATCATTTGCAAAGAGTTAATAATAATACAAATAAATGACAGCCACCGAACATACCTACCTAATAGCAGAGTATCTAACACTCCTCTTAGCACTCGTCATAGTATATTAACAATGCATTCTGCAGGTAAAAACAATGTATCTTCACGCTCATATCCCGAAGGGCTAGGCAGAGGCACAACCAGGGCAATCACGACTAGCCGAAAACGCTTAGTCCCACAATGTGATAGGTGGCAAGCCTATCGCCAACCGGGCACATATCCGATCCCGAGCAACTTTTTTTTTAATAGAAAATTGGAAAAACCCAATTTTATTTTTGTTGCTTGACCCGGGATTCGAACCCGGGACCTCACGCAGTCAAGTCCAACAACTGAACCGCTGGACCACAGAGGCGATTCTGTAGGTAGACATTAAATAACAGTGTCTTTGTTTGTTGTTTAAGAAGTTGGCAATTTTAAAAGCCAGTATCCCAAATTGACATTAAATCCGACGTCAAACAAACAAATCCCCGGGTAGCTAATAGATAGATACTTAAACGGAAGGGCGTAGTGGCCCATATTCAAGCCCCTCCCAAACGGTAGGGCGGGACTTGATTTCGTCACACAATATATTAGTGCATGTTTTGTGCTTGCTCAAAAAGGATGTGTTAAAGTGTTGGTTTTAGTGTCATATTTGTGATTGTGCAATGTTTTAGTGTTTCTGTGAATAACTGCGTTTAATTATAATTAGGTATGTATTTTTCTATAAAAATAAATAGAGATAGGTATTTATTGGCGATTGCAGAAAGAGGGTTATGTTTTGCGAATGTGTTTTTCCCTCTGTTGGTCCGAGCTCCTTTGTAGAATAGACCAGATGCTTTTCTGTCAGACAGATTGTAAAAGGCGAGCTTAGGCTTACTGTCACTAGCACCGTGACATCTGACTAGGTGGTAGAGTTTCGCAGCGACTCGCCCGGATTGGTACCAAAGCTTTACGAATTCCTGGACGTCAGTGCTTGTCGCTGACGTGTTCCGGTCCGGTGGATAAGGTAGCGAATAAACTTACTTTTGCTCGAAGCCTAACATCCCGGCCTCAGGTTGGCAACGCACATTTATTAGGTAGGTACCTTTGGTGTATTTAGGTCGTATGAATTTCTTACCATCAGGAAATCCGTCTGCTTGTTTGCCTTCCAGTATCATTAAAAAAAAAGAATATAAGTACCTACTTACTTAAAGGCAACCTATATCCTGCACTTTGATAGTTAAAGTGTCCTAAGATTTTTAAAGTGACTTTTTAAATTAAAATATACCTATTAGGTAAAAGTTTAAATGAATTTTTTTTTTAATTTTCGAAAATTACCTATTTAGTTTTAGTGTAGACTAAAAACAGCATTCCAGGTATCAATTTTATCAACTGCGAACATTTCTTAAAATTCGGTTCAGTGATTCATCCCAAAATTCGATCTAAGAAGTTACTAGATTAAGTAGGTAGGTAGGTACTACTATCACTTTAGACGACCTAAATATTCATTTTTAAATTGAATTTTGTAACAATACCTAATTTAAAAGCTTACCTAAAACAAAAAAAAAATCAAATTCCTATTTCATTAAAACGTAGCGATTTTATTTGAAGTTAGTTAATGATTCTGAGATGATCCCAAATAAATTCTATCAACATCTAATAAATAAGTAGTTTTCCTTTAACTTTAAACAATTACCTACCATAAAATCGCCTCTGTGGTCTAGCGGTCCAGGTGTTGGACTTGACTGCATGAGGTCCCGGGTTCGAATCCCGGGTCGGCCAACAAAAAGAAAATTGGATTTTTCCAATTTTCTAAAAAAAAAAAATGTTGCTCGGGATTGGAATTGTGCCCGGTTGGCGATAGGCTTGCCACCTATCACGTTGTGAGACTTAGTATCTTCAGCTAGTCGTGGGTGCCTTGGTTCTACCTCTGCCTACCTCTTCGGGGATATGGGCGTGAAGATACTTACCCTAAAAATTTGTTCTTTGATCGCGTAACAAACGTGCACAAAAACAAAAAATACATACAGTGGAATTGATACCCAGCCACCTTCTTTTTAAAAGCCAGTATTTTTTTCCTTATGCATGCAGTGTATTTTACACATTAGGTTTTTATTTTTCATGGAACCCATTCTCCGGTTCAATCTAGGATAGTAAAAAAATAGACCTTGGTTTCGACAACTAATTCTCAAAGCCTAGTGCGTTAAGTGTCCCCTAAAAGAGTGACCCCATTGCCGTCTGTGCTCGCTATACATTAACCCCCACAGGTGAGAAGTTATTATTACGTCGTAACGTAATTTCATAATTCAATTCAACTCGTACGGGCAGGGATCCACTGCCTTACCTATTCCTGCTGCCAAAATGACAATGTCAAGTCTTGGACCAAAATGCATGTTTAATAAAGTAGATATATTATACCTTACCTCAAAAACCAACAGTGTGATCATGATAAAATTTAAATATTATAAGTAAAAGAGTGTGTATTATTTTGTAATTTTGGTGCAGTGTGATCATGATAAAATTTAAATATTATAAGTAAAAGAGTGTGTATTATTTTGTAATTTTGGTGCATAATAAAGTGTATTCATTCATTTATCTCTTTAGAATCATTTTCTTTGCAAATGGTCAGGACGAGGCCCTATGATTCGTAATGTGAAAATTTAATCAGATGTCATGTAGAGCCAAGCTTCTCAATATAAAAGCTCTAAATTTACAACTTTATAATATCTAGGTCAAATATATGACTTGACCGTTTCGTCACTATGAAAACTGGGGAATAATAGCTTTGTATAAAAGTAAAAATGATCGGTGATGTAAAGGCTAATATTATTATCATTAACTTACCTACATACTTAATATATTTCAGCCTTCTAAGATACAGAATTTTAATGATTATCATAGAGTTAATAACGAAATCGGGAACTTTTACTTTTTAGTTTTTTTTTACTTTTCGACCGCCTCGTTGGTTGAGTGGCTAGCGTAAGTACATACCTAACTACACTGACCATCCGCGAGGTTTAGGTTTGATCCCCGACGAGGGCAGGCATTTGTGTGATGAACATTTAGATGTCTGCATTTCCGGTTCTGGGTGTTTGTTACATTTATTCTGGTTATCTATTTAAGTATTTCTATGTATTGGTTTCGTTGACTAATACCTATAATAAAAGCATATAAATTGCTTACTTTGGGGCTTTTCTTTTGGGGCTTTGGGCTCATTTCGTGTAAATTGTTGTCCAGGGATATTTATTTATTTATTTTTAGTTATCAATAACGTTGATAATTTAGTTGCTCACTCACTAAACTAATTTTAAGTTATCGCTATCTTTTTTCAACGATAGTCATATAAAGAGAAATATATAGTCCTGTCAAATTAGTTTGTACGTGCTTTAAACTAATAGTAATTAAAAAGTTACGAGTTGTCCGGACTAATCTGAAATTTCTAAAATGATCCTTCTCTTTTTTTTGTTTCATTGGAAAAAGATAGCAAACTCTTAAAATAAGTTTAATAGGTGCTTAGCAGAATTACCATCATTATCTTAAGTTTAGAGCTATACAACTAAAACTTTAAATGTTTGATAATTTTGTTACAGACATCATATATCTACTTACTGAATATTTTGTTTATTTGGTCCAACCCAAACCCAAGTTATGAGGGTTAAAGTTTGTATTTTTAGCAACGACAGTTTGGTGGTGACTAATGCCTTCACGCTTTCCTTGGCTCGTTCGAAATCTTGACCTTCGTTTCAAAGAAAAAAATATCAAAGACAAATCTTAACAATCCAATAGCCCGAGTAATCGAGCAACTAATATACCTACAGGAGAAACATTCAGTCGAATTGGAAACTTCCTTTTCTGAGTCGGTTAAAAATTTTGGTACGTCATCTATACTATTATTATAATGAGGAAAGATTTGATTTTTTGTTTGTTTGTTTGAAATGAATAGGCTCCAAAACTACTGGACCGATTTAGATTGCTATATTGTCCCTGAGGTTACCTACATAGGCTTTGTTTCATCAAAATCGGTGCAGTAGAAGCCAAGTTACGCAAGCGAAGCTGCGTGAAACTGTTAGTACTATATAAAATTTAAGTTTATATAACTTTAGTTATACATTGAAATAGGTAGAGCAGCTACCTAATACCTAAATTAAAAAAAGCATAATTAAGTATTTATATTGCATTGTCTTTGCTACTGTTGATTATCCTTAAATGTAAAAAGCTGAAATATTACCAAATTACCTCTTTATTAAAACATTACCTATTCAAATCAGGGCAACCTTTTAAAGGCTATGATTTAAGTAGATGTAGTTACGAACGAAGCGACAAATATCTCTACAGGTTTTTTTTTTGGTGTTTTAAGAACACATTACTCAAAAGTTTAAAAATCTGACTACTAAAGTAATAATATCAAAATGTAAAGGTTAAGTGTACGCTTTTCACTTCATCAGATTTAGGGGTGGCTAGGCTCTTAATATATGTTATTAGCTTTACCTCTTGGCCGTCCGAGAATGTTTTGATATAGCGATAGAATTAAAAGAAATGTGAAAAGTCTAAAAAACTAAAGTTAAACAATAGTGATGGACTTTTATCTATAATTTTATAGGCATAAAACTACTGTGTAGTATCAAACTCCATTTATGGTTTTTTAAATTACTTATCTAATCTTAATACATGTAAATTACATATCACGATATAGATATGTCGGTGATGGACTCTTAAACTACTTAATCGGCTCAAATCAAATTTGTATTTAATCAAAGTGTACAATTTGATATATCAAAAAAAATATTATTTGCAAATTATTTGTTCATTATCTGAAACTACAATGCCATATTACTAAAACCTTAGCCATTGCAACGCGTGGCCGATTCTGTAGGTTATTCTTAAAAAACATGCTTTTTTTTCATTTGTGTCTAAAGTCATCCTTTAACATCTGTGGTGTCTACAAGTCAGGGTTGTCTCTTACCATCAAAAGTGCCGTTGGCTTATACCCTGTCGCATATCGTAAAAAATGTTTGGGTTTATTCGTTTCCATTAGGTACAATAAAAACATAATTTAAATAATAGAAAGCACATGACCCGCATAGTATTTATTTTATTAATATGTAAAAAAATTACTAACGTTACACTAATTAACGTTGATATATCACAAATATTTTAAAAAAAAATATCACTTAATACAAGAATAAAATGTGAAAAAGAATTAAAAATATCTGTGGATCTCAATCTCGGGAAAAGAACTAAAACAGAAAACTCTTAACTTCATTGTTATTCCTACTTTAGTATGACTAGTGGAAAGAGTATTCTTAACATGGCATCGACAATATATAAACAATATTCTAACCAATGTGTTCAACACGTGTCAAGTTGTCCTCTGAACCAAATATTGTAATTAAAACACTAATCTGTGTAACTAGTCCACGGTTGAAAAACCGCTTGGTGGGTTCTTTAATTGATAAAATGTACACGTTATTTCACCTCTTATGTAAGTTTGATGGTCGTTTTACCGTCCAAATTGACAATGGTGAGCACTGAGTTATAAGACGAATTCTTCTGCAAAAACCGTCTATGTATGAACTCGCGAAGTGTTCTTTACTTTTGAGCAGCAACAAGTAATATTTTTATTTCAACCGACTCCAAAAAAGAGTAGTTTTTCATTTTGATTATGTTTTTTATTGAAGTGAAAACTTCTTAAGCGGCGTTGCAGGTATAATCTGTGGGCGTTGCGCACTTTTTTTGAAATGGGTAAAAACTTCTAAACTCGTGTCAGGACACGTGACCTGATTGAAAATTCGTTAGACGACACAGGGCGCTTGCGCGAATGTTCGTGTTGTCATGTTTGTACACAAACATAGATAGCGCAATAAATGAATATTTTATTCTACCATTTTATAAATGATAGTATTTTTATACTGATAATTAAAGCAGTATAAAATTATTCCATTCCAAAATCTATATCTGTTCTGTATCTAATCTATACGTGATGCCAAAACTTTGGACCCCTTTTTTACGAAAATTGCGACACAGGAGCATAAAATTTGGCACACTTATAATTTATGTGTAGGAGAAGTGCAGAACGCTGTTTTGTTTAATGTTTCAATAATAATGCTTATAAAGTACATTAAATCAGTAAATAAAACATTACCCACACTACCATACATTTGACACACACAAATAAATATATTGATGATAACGATAAAAGATCAACACATGGCGCACTAAAATGTTTGGAAACAAATCAGTTGGTCTTGAGAAATGAAGATGGCGTTCTTATCAACAAGACATTAAAATTTATATATTTCGACCAATGGGTGACCACTAATATGAAAAAATGCACAACGTTAATATTCAATTTTTCACTTCTACCGGCACTCCCGGAGTGCAACAAGTCGTTTTTTTATGTTACTTACGCGATTACTAGGCCAATAAAAAACGATTTTGATGTTTTTTTTTTCAGAAAGCTAGGTTATGATGCCGAGGTGGTTCCATATTAGTTTTATCATGATCCGACAAGGTTTTAAAAATGCATACTTTTTCGTCTATTTTAACATTTTAATGTTGATGGTGATTTTTTGTTGATTGATATAACTCTATAACTCAAAACTATTGATTGGATGTTGATAAAATGTATATAGGAACACGTGGGGATCATCGAATAGTTGGGGTCGGTTTTTGCAGTTCTGTGATTAAATTATTTAGGTAAGTAGGTAGATATAGATGTGTAGGGCAAAAAGCATCACATCTCTTCCGCTGTTCTCTGACGTGATTTACATGTCCTATGATTTTTTACTGTGATTTTGTTCAACTGTAATAAAATATAGCCTGCTAGGTGTTTGCCTGCGACTTCGTGGGCGTAAAATAGTTACGATTTTCATCTTCTATTATAGTCATTTGGGTTGGATTTTTGAAAAAAAAATGCGTATTTTTAAACTCAGGTAGTTGTTTTCTTTATTATTATTGATACTTGAAAAATAGATGGTAGGTACAACAAACAAAAACCTGGTAAAGGTTTATCCAGGTGTAAGCACTTCACTGTAACAATGTATAATTTTCCATATAATATATTCCATGTGAATGTGAATTCTTTTTAACATATATTAAATTTTCATAGACGTACTGGGAAGTAACAGTTAGAAAATTAATTTCTTTGAATTTTTCTCTAAGGGAAACTCTTGGGCCTAAGTTATAAATTGCACGTATCGCCCTCTTTTGTAAAACAAATATAGTATTTACACGGCAGAACTCCCCCAGAGAAGAATCCCATATGAAATAATACTATGAAAATAACTAAAATAAACAATCCTAGCAGTGTCAACATCGGTTAACATTTTTTAACGTTATACGCTGCTAAGCTCAGTCTTATTGCGAGCTTTTCAACTTGCCTCACATTAGGCATTGAAAATTTGATGCATTTAGTTTTTTTTTCATTCAAAAAAGGTTAGTTACATTGAACCAGTGCACAACTTTTGAAATTACAGTGTTCGTTTCGTCATACTTACCTAGTTGCCTCTAGTTACTTTAAATATAAGTAAAGTGTCATCCGCCAACAATACAATTCCATGTTTATCCCTTACGTAGTAAGGTAAATCGTTGATATATATAAGGAACAGAAAAGGCCCCAGAATGGAGCCCTGGGGCACACCCATTATAACAGCAGCACCTGTCGATCTAATACCATTAATCTCAACCTTCTGGATTCTCCCACCCAAGTAAGAAATCAGAAGGTCGAGTGCTTTATTTCTAATTCCATAATGGTGTAGTTTCCTGATCAATGTTTCATGATAAATCACAGAACACACCAAGGGCATCCTGTGAATCCTCGCAACATTCATAGATTTTCTTTAATAATTCTACACCAGCATCGACCGTCGATCTACCCCTTGTAAGACAAAGTTGCCCATACACTAAAAGCTCTACGATTTATATTTACTGACATTTTTTTCGGTGTAAATGTCTGATGGTGCACTGCTTGTATTAAGGTTGTATTAAGGTAGTGTCTCATTAATAATTGATTGATTAATAATTGTCAATACAAGTGGAACTTGTAACTGTTATCCTAGTAGGCTCAAAGAAAATGTTGTGCCAGTAGTATGACCTAAGGAGATTTAAAAACTTTAGTGACTGAGTATTCTAATATGTTTATATTGAAGTCTCCACAGATAATAACATTGGTCTTTGAATTAGTGGCGTTAAAACAGACCTAATCCACTCTCATTTCAAATTCTTCATAAGGTGTACAAGGGGGCTTATATACGCTCATAACAATAAATTGCTCAAACTCAATACAAGCAATCTCGATGACTCGTTCAATAAACACCCAGACCCGGAAATGCCGACATCTAAATGTTCATCATACAAATGCTTGCCCCCACCGGGAATCGAACCCGAGCCTCGCGGTTGGTCGATGTAGTTAGGCATGTACGCTAGCCACTCAACCAACCCTTAACTGCTCTATATACGAGCGCAATAAGTTTGTATGTTTGTAGTTTTATGTGGTTTCTTAAAAGTAATGCCAAACACTAATTTTCGTGTCTGTATAAAACATTAACTGCCTTATTAATAAACACGGAGTAAAGTACTCCGAGGTTTAACCTGGTACTATGGTCTTTGTTACAATGTAATACAGACTATAATATCAACTTAATCTTACACCTACCTTACACCACATTTATTAATAAGACGGTAAGTGTACCAATGAGATTAGTTGACCGATTCAAAACATTCATTAGGTCAACTGATCCCGCGGGATGAATTCGAGCGGCCTCAGTTAACTAAAGACCCCCTTGGGAAAAATGCAGATTATTGCTTGTGAAATAATTTTAATAATCGGAACAGCATTTCCAAAAACTACTCCCTACAAACAAATAACCTTTTCTTACGGTATTAATATCGATATTTTGAATCTTTTTATCTTTTATATTTTGGCGGCTCTCTTAATGGTGATATAACTGTCGTCTATAGACACTATAAATGTTCTTGGTGCGTTTCTATCTTATGATTGGAACATTTATCGACTTTTAAGTCTACTAAATACCCTTCTACTAAATACCTACGGAACACGATAATGTTCAGCACTGAAACTATAACGCAGGCGGTAAGAATAGATTAGCCTTGTTGCTGTACAGAATAATATAATAACAACAAAATACTCCAACAACAACAGTTGTTGTTTTTTTACTGAGTAATCCATCAATGACTTGATTACCAGCAGCTAGTGATGGAGTCATCGTATCCCGACATCGACAATATTTCACCCTAATTAATATTTGTTTTAGGTACAATGTCAAGTTATGGCAGCATGTCTCCATCGGACGAGGGTTTCGACAGGTACGAGCCTCCATTCTTCTGTCAGCCTTCGCATCAAGGTATACATTTTTGAGGGTTCCAATTCAACTAATGTTTTTTTGCCTGAGCAGGGTAATCAGATTTTCTTAGAACTAAGTTATATAGCCATGGTCTATTACAATGATAGGTATAATACTTTAAAGTCGGGTTGGGACAACCCCATGGTTGTGTTACATAACTTCAAGCCAAGTCCCTTACGAGGCAGGAGTTTCGAGTGTCAAACCTCACGATGTTGACCGACCTGCCTGGCTTCCTCCATATTCATTACCCTTTTCATACGGCTTCGGTTATGGTCCGGGTTCCTTTGCAGAATAGATCATCTGCTTTCCTGCAATTAACACCATGACATCTGATTAGGTGAAAGAGTTTCGCAGCGACTCATCCAGATTGGTACCAGCGCATTACCTATTCCTGTCGCCATAACGATAGTCCTTAGTATTTTGTGCCATAACGTCAATGTTTGACGTTGAAGTGTTCCAGTTCGGAGGATAAGGTAGCCGGTAAACTTACTTTTGCTCGAGGTCTAACATCCCGGCCTCGGGTTGGCAACGCACCATTACCACCTTTGGTGTCTCTAGGCGGTGTGTATTTCTTGCCATTAGGAAATTCCACTGCTTGTTCGCCTTCCAATAGCATAAAAAGGTATATAAACAAGGGCAAACAAGAGGACTGGTATTATTCACAGGTAGCCCAATGGATGGAGGAGTGTATTGGCCAGGGTCTAGTGAAGGTCACGACTTCGATGCTCAGGACGTTTACCACGATACAAGTAATTACATTGGCCGGAGTTATGGTAAGTAATTTCTACTTTCAAATTATGATATTTAAAGAAAAAAGTATTCAAGCCCATATCCCCGAAGAGCTAGGCAGAGGTAGAACCACGGCACCCACGGCTAGACGAAGATACTAAGACCCACAATGTGATTGGTGGCAAACCTATGGCCAACCGGGCACACATCCAATCCCGGGCAACATTGTTTGATTAGAAAATTGGGAAAACTACATTTTCTTTTTGTTGCCCGACCCGGGAATCGAACCCGGGACCTCATGAAGTTCACTCCAGCACCTGGATCGCTAGACCACAACTGCGATTAATATTTAAAGATGGAAAGAAAGAAAGAAATCATTTATTGTCAGGCTAAAATTTACCACACACAATTAGTAAAAAAAAATTTAATTAACTATCATCATCATCAGCCGGAGGACGTCCACTGCTGGATATAGGCCTCCCTTATAGAGCGCCACAAGTCACGGACACCAGCCGCTTGTATCCAACGACTCCTCGCGACTTTGACCAGACCATCGGGTGGGAGGTCGTCCAACATTACGTCCTGCAATGCGGGGCCGCCACTTCAGAATCTTTCTTCCCCAACGGTTGTCGGTTCTGCGAGCAACGTGGCCTTGCCACGTCAGCTTGCTGACTTTTTGAACTATGTCGGTTACTTTCGTTCTCTTGCGGATCACCGAATTACGGAACATATCTCGCAGAGAAACACCGAGCATAGCTCTCTCCATAGCACGCTGAGTGAATCTGAGCTTATTTAAGAATGATAATACTATAATACGAGTAATTACAAAATAGATAATTGCCGTAATAGGTCCAAGCCGTTGCCGATTTGATATTTGGCCGGTTACTGTATTGATATTTGACATACTTACTACCAAATTGGGCCAATATATTGCCTTAATGAAAATTGTGCCAATACTGTGTTGTAACACAACATAAAATAGTTAAAAATGCGCTTAAAGTATTTCCTATATGTTATCTATACTTTTTAGGATATGAAGACATGCCGCTTTCCAGCAACGAACAGTACGATGCGTATACTAATATGATACACCTAAACTACGCACAAAGTAATGCAGGTAATTTTAGTTTCTTCTTAGATATAGAATCGTCAAAGAGATGTACCTAATTTAAAACCACTGAAAAAAGAAAATCACATACTGAAATTTTACCAATCTGAATCGTTTTTCAATAAAGTACCTATTTGTATGGTAGTTTGTCTAAGGTAAAACTACTGAACTTATTTAAAAATGAGATAGTTGTATAATACAAAACACAGTGCTAAATAAAAAAAAATCAAACACTGACAATATTCCTTTCTCAAAGGAAAAACAGTTGTTTAAAATTTTATATATTAAAAAAATGAGTCCCTATTTTCTTTGGTCATCGCATCACGCGTGAACGGATAGATCAATTTTGCAAATTCTTTTTTGTCGTGTTAGTTGTGGCCAGGAGCTCATGTTCATATGTAGTAATTTTTACAATTCGTTTTGTTACTATGTAGAACTTCATTAATATTTTTTCTCTTATCGAAAATAAAAACCATAAGGATTTTCTATTAGAAATATAGATTTATAAAGTTTTTTTTTTTTTTCGATATGGCTACTGTTGTGTACGTCTATTGACTTTAACACCGTCACCGGGCTAGTGGGCGAGCAGAGTGCTCAGCCAGAGATGTAATTTTGGGTGGGGCCTGGGACCCCCCTCCCTAAGGGTGTCTCCTGTGAGACCGTACCTCGGCTTAGGGTGGGATCTTGGTTCGTTTCGGAAGAGGATATCTTCAATCTCAAGGGTCTTCGCCGCCCCCGGCGGCGGCGGTGTCGCGAGTTTGTGTGTGAGTGTGTACTGTTGTATGAGGCGTTTGCCTCGGTGATGGGGTCATCGGGGTCTAGAATCACGTGACGGGATCTCCGGCGAAGCGGAGGTGGGTCCGTCTCGGGGACATAATCATTAGCTGTTGCCATCAGAGGGTTCGGGTGGTTTTCTAACTTAGAAAAATATGATTGGGAGAGTTCTTGAAAGTGCTTCGCTAGGCTAGGCAATTCCAAGTCTCTATGTAAATCTGAGTTGCGCATGTACCACGGTGCGCCGGTGGTTAGTCGTAGGAACTTATTCTGAACAACTTGTAGTGGGTACAGGGATTTATAAAGATTCGTGTTACCAATTTAAAATGTATTTTATCCAGGTCTCGACTGCGACATTCAAATGCCGCGATACGAGCGACCGCCGCCATCTTTTGTTCGGGTTGTCAAACGGCGGACGACAGCGAATAAGAAGGAGAGACGAAGAACACAGAGTATCAACACAGCCTTCACAGATTTACGAGAGTGTATACCTAACGTACCTCCAGATACTAAGCTATCTAAGGTAATATTTAATGATATAGTAGAAATGGTTACCGAAAAAAATACTGTCATCATATTGGTCACAAAAAGTCAAATACAGCTGGCTTACTATGTTTACCTGAAATGACGTTTGCACTGTAGAACTCTGCAAGATGAGCATGACATAGCGTGTTTGTCTGTTTCAAAGCGTGTACAGGGTTCCAGAAGGTAGGTAAGAATATAGCTCCGTGTTGGTCTAGGTCCTCCGTGTAGAATAGACCATATGTCTCCCTTACAGGCAACTCGTAAAAGGCGAGCACAGGTTGCGTGGGTCATTACCAATAAGACAACTGGTAGTAGAGTGCTGTGCAGATCTTGCTCATGTTGGGATCCATCGCTCCACCTATTCCTGTCACCATAATTAGCGTCATATTCAGATCAAAAGTGTAAGGGAGATTTGCACAATAAGCCTAACTCCCGGCCACAGGACAGCGACATCTATGATGTTTATAGGCCGCACTTATTACTTGTAATCAAGAAAGGTGTGTGTAAGGAAACCAAATTTTAAAAATTCTGTAATAATAGTACTGGTTGGTATTAGCTTATCAAATGTAAATAAAACTCGAAATGATTCTAGATTTTGTCGCCATGTTGGTCCGGGCTCTTTTACAGAATAGAGCGTCTGCTGTCCTGTGCCAGGCAGCTCCTAAAACGCTAGCATAGGCTTACCGTCACTAGCACCATGACATCTGACTAGGTGGTAGAGTTTCGCAGCGACTCGCTCGGATTAGTGCCACCGCCTTGCCTATTCCTACCGCCTTGCTTATTCGAGGCATTACATCCCGGCTTAAGGTTGGCAACGCACCAATACCAACTTTGGTCTCTCTAGGCGGCGTGAATTTCTTGCCATCGAAAATCCGTCTGATCGTTTGTTTTGCAATATTATAAACATAAAATTTATAATTAAAATTGTTTAATTTGTTTTCGACTATAATTTAGTATTGCAAATAACTCCAATGCTAGATATTTTCACATTTCAATATTATAAAAAAGACCAGCAGAAGTGAAAACTTGAATAATAAAAATGTGCATAAATTAAATATGTTAAATATGTGCAGTTTTGATATTTTAGAATGGTTAGGGAATAATTTTGCACGAATTGCTTTAATTATCAGTATGAAAGTACTATAATTTATGTACAAATATTATTATTATATCAATAACCTGTGTTTGGCTTGACAAAAAGTCGCTAAAGTAAGACTACTTGACGGCTAGGAGCGTCGTCATAGTATCTGTACAACGAACATTGGTCGTCTGCACATAAAGCTTATTTTCAAACTTTAACAAATAAAGCAATGTCTGTTGATATGATACGTCTGTGTCTGTGTCTGTGTGTGTCTGTGTCTTGTGAGAATGTAATAGTAGGTATATTGCGGCGTATTATCCACAGCGAATCCTATACTCTTCGGAAATATCTAAGTAATACAAAAACAGCATTGAGTCTACGTTTTATTTTAGATCTCGCGCATGCGCCTTGCGCCGTCTTACGATCTGACGATCTGACGCGAGTTTAGAAGTTTTTACTCATTCCAAAAAAAGTGCGCAACGCCGCTTAAGAAATTTTCACTTCAATAATTAGGTACCATGCAGTACACAAAGGCGGTCCTATCACTTTTAGGCTCTCTCTGTCAGACAACTTACAAAATGTTTTTTAGGTAATTTTATTAATTAGGTCCTCAAAGAAGTGACATCTGATTAAAAATTGAGCTCAACAAATAATATTTTATTTACCTGTTATAGATATAAATTAATGATCAGTATATCATCGTCCCCTGCTTTCGAAATTAAATCAGACCACCGGATATTAAAAAGTTCAAAGAAAGAAAGAAAGAAAGAAAGAAATATTCCAGGATAAGTTACACCAATTGAATCTAAGCCCATAGTA
>NJDC01002468.1:132336-143525 GCA_002245475.1 Calephelis virginiensis
ATCGTCACCTGCTTTCGAAATTCAATCAGACCACCGGATATTAAAAAGTTCAAAGAAAGAAAGAAATATTCCAGGATAAGTTATACCAATTGAATCTAAGCCCATAGTAAGCAATTATTTTATTAGGTATGTTAAGGGTTGGTGAAGAAATGATCACGTTAAGTGAGAACTAAGGTTTATTATATATAAAAAAAGTTGAGAGGTATCAAGGGACACCCGGATGGAACGAAGTATATAAACCTGTATGTATGTTTACATGCAACAAAAACAATCGTCGCGACACCACACTGTTGAATGCGAAATAGAAATGAAAATATCTGGCTTGCTTTCTATAAGAGAGACAGAGACAGAGAGAGAAAGACAGACAGAGAAAAATGCGCACGCCTCACAGCTTACAGCAAAAAGTGTCGTTACAACTTTTCGTGAGATTTTTTTTGTCAGTTTCAGCGTTACACCACAGATTTTCCGTAGCGTTCTCATTTCGACCGCATTTTTCCTACTTTCATGCTTTTTCTGACATACCTAACTTATAACTCTCGCTTCCATACAATAACGTTGGGATAAGCACAGAATTATGCAAAGCGAGTCTAGTTTGTTGACTTAAAACCTCGCTTTGTATTTTGATATTCAGTTTTCGAACTTAAATTAGGTAGGAACACAATAATCAACGATTATTTTAAAAATGCATAAGAAACAATCATTATTTTAGTGACTGAAATAAGTGCAATAATATAATGAGATCACAAATTATAACCTATGATTTACGTAATTTAATGCAGAACAAAAAAAATACACTTATGACACATTACGCGCGCTCAATCTAAAAATCTCGAAATCTTGTTACAATCTTGGACTGTTTTGTCAAGATCGCGAACAGGATTTCGAAATTCAAGAGTGATAGCTTTCAAGATTGAATCTTGGAAAATCTCTCAAGATCATGGTGGAATCTTCATCTTGCAAGATCAAGATTGCATTCCTTAAGTGCAAGTTGCAACAGATCATAATACGCCCCTTACTGTAATGTTATAAAATGGTCAATTTACCTACTGCTGATTGGCATATTATTGAAAAACATCAGTAAAAAATCACGAAATTAAATTGAGATTACATTTTATTACTTGATTATGAACAGAGTTGGATTTGAGGGATAAGCAAATCAAAAATTTCCTCGGACAAATTACACAAATTGATCTAAACCCAAAGTAAGCAATTTATATGCGTGTATTATGAGTCAACGATACTAATATATAGGAATACTTAAATATACGCTGGAATAAATTTAATAAACACCAAGGACCCGGAAATACAAACATTTGAATGTTCATACCACAAATATCTGCCCCTCGCAAACCCAAGCTTTGCGGTTGGTCGGCAGCGTTAGGCGTGTACGCTAATACCTCGACCAAGGCGGTCAAATATATCTTTGATGTTATGTAGTCGAAAATTTTTTATATTTTTGGGAAAATAAAATATGGCCTGACCTTTTTTTAAGATATCTTTACTCCTTTATGAATGAATATTGTTTCTATAGTATTATTTTTTTGCGCTCAGATGGCGCGTCGGTCCCAGAGTATCAACACAGCCTTCTCTAACCTAAGGGACCGCATTCCCAGTGTGCTCCCTGACACTAAGATGACTAAGGTTGGTGGCCATTTTTTTTAATAAAGCTCTCTAAAGTATTTCGATAGTCCATTGAAACCATGAAAGGCAAAGACAAATTATGTTAACCTTTTTCTTTCATTTTCATATTTTTGAAGTGAAAACTACTTTAGCAGCGTTGCGCTACTTTTTCTGGAATAGGTAAAAAGTCAGAACGTAAGACGGCGCCCTGCGCATGCGCGAACAAGATGGCGGCTCAGGTCGCTTGCGCGAGATCTAAAATAAAACGTAGATTCATTGCTGTTTTTTGCTTGGCAAATTTCGATTTACCCACATTTCCATTTGTTTTTGTTTGTGTTTATCAATTTTAGGAAATAAAGTGTCACGATAAGGCAAATTGAATAATTCTTCCATGGTCATACTCTTAGTGGGTCAGTGCTCTGTTATAAATTTTAATAAAATGCCACTTCTAACTTCACAACTTTTATTCGGTCTTTTATTCAAACAAAACGTAAAAACAAAGTTACTTCTATCATCTATTATCTACCTTTTTTAATCTATTTACTAGGTGGTAGAGTTTTTCAGCGACTCGTCCGGATTGGTACCATCGCCTTACCTATTCCTGCCGCCATAACATTAGCGCTTGCCGTTGATGTGTTCCGTTCGGAGGGTAAGGTAGCCGGTAAACTTAGTTTTGCTCGAGGCCTAACATCCCGGCCTCAGGTTGGCAATGCACCATTATCACCTTTGGTGTCTCTAGGCGGCGTGAATTTCCTACCATCAGGAAATCCGTCTGCTTGTTTGCCTTCCTATATTATAAAAAATAATCTACATACACCAGGCACATCACTGAACACAATCGATGAAACCAATCTCAAAGCTATATCAATATCCAAATCCTTGTTATGTCGTGAAATCACTATTTATTTCATTTTCAATTCTTTGTCTGATTTGATTGTCCAACTGGACAACAATCTGCCATCGAACTAACATTTACATACAAAATTAAACTCTATAGTTTACGTTGACATGTAGATGTATGTTTGGTAGATTGTTCGTAACAATTTGATAGGAATACTAACAAGGAAAAATTAAATAGTATTTAGTGAAAAATAAAATCCTTTATGTTTCCTGTTGTTACCTAAAAATCGTTGTAAATCCTACTACAATAAATGCGAAAGTTTGTAAGGATGTGTGTATGTTTGTTACTCTTTCACGCTCGAATGGCTGAATGGATTTGTCTGAAATTTGGAACACAGATAGATTGTGAACTGGATTAACATATTATATACTTTTAATCCCGATCGCACTAGGAGTTCCTAAGAAACGCTGGCGAAGCCGCAGGTAACAGCTAGTACTGACATAAATATACAAAATTTTGACCGCCTCGTTGGTCGAGTGGCTAGCGTACATGCCTAACTACATTGACCAACCGCGAGGCTCGGGTTCGATTGCTGTTAGTTAGTTTTGCTATAACTCGAGAACGGCTGAACCGATTTGGTTAATTTTAATTATGAATTATTTGTTCAAGTCCAGGGAAGGTTTAAAAGATAAGAAAAAGGGAAAAACTGCGAGAAAATTAGGAAAAACAATATTTGATTTTTTTCCATACAAACTGAACAGGTAGAACGAAGTTCACCAGGACAGCTAGTTAGGAATCAGAAATAAAAAGGGTGATTAAAATAATGCATACTGTCTCCATTGTCCACAGATAAAAACCTTACGACTAGCAACCTCCTACATATCATATCTTCTGAAGGTATTGGAGACAGATGGAGAACCAGCGGGGGGTTTCCGGGCGGAGTTGCAGCACACTCCACCTAGACGACGGACGGCTGAACATACACAAGTGAGTAAAACTGAAAATTATTATAAAACCCTGGGGGCTGATTCCGTATCTTTTTAGTGATGCTCACTGAGCAAAGTGTACATCAAATAGCTGTCAAATGTCGCATTTTGTATTTGATATCTCCATTGCATTCCTGTTGGTCACAGAAGATAGCAAATATACTGAATAAAATAAAGTACTAAACAGCCCCGAAGGTCTTTCTTATCTTTCTTTAGGTTTTGGCACTAGCGTTAGCATTTGCCATTACTCAAGTTACCCGACAAAACAAAATCGGGTTTAAATTATTCAAAATTAATCATAGGTTGTTAAAGAAAATCATATCACAGTTTTGAGTAAAGCAGTGGCTTTATTAATCAAGCACTTTCGATAAGATTTGGCGGCAACGAGGAAATACACGATACACTCATTTCTGCATGAGTATGTTTTCATTTGTGCAATTTCACTAAAGAAAATTGTACAAAAATTCCACAAAAAAAAACTACGAAAAACTACGACCATCATTTCTCTCGTGGCGTCAAAATTCCAACACTAGATGGCGGATTGTGTATCTCAGTGGCCGTTTTTTATATTTGCTATATCCAGTGTCCAACAGAAATACAATAGAGATAGCAAACACAAATGACATCATTTGACAGCTATTTGATGTACACTTTACCATTTTGAGTTGGCCACTGAGATACATAATCAGCCCCCAGGTCTTAGTTTCTTTTCTTTTTCTTTTTATGATGTTGAACAAAGGTTATTTTTATGGTGACAAACAACCGTTGACCATAGACACTACACATTTTATATGCGTCGGTATCTTAGGGCCAGGGTTACGTTCCAGAGTAAAATACATTAGCTTGTAATACAAGGTCGGTTCGATTTGGTAAGGGGGGAGGGGGTTGGTATCGGGGTAATTTTAGTAGCAATATACTATTTATAATTTTTTTATTTCTTTCTTGAAAAAATATAGAAACTGAAGGTATTTTTATTTTAGCACAAGGCAACTACTAAAGTAAAAATGCCTTCAGCAATATATGTATTTTATTTAATCGTAGTGAAACTGCAAAAACTTTGTTTCAATAAGAAAATCTTCGATGTCCACAAATATTAAATATATTGTTCGATTTCTCGGAGATTTCATCACCAGGTCCAGATTGGTGGAAATAGGACCACCTTGGAAGTCTCTTTCAAATAAAAAATATTTTTTGAAATTGGTGCAAAAAACTTCTTCCTTTTTTAGAAATCGGTTAAAATAAAGCAGAAAAAAATGCTAGTTCGGTTCTAAGACACACTTATTTAGTCAAAATTATTGATATGTAGATATTATTTCGCAACGCATATAAATTGAAAATCAATTAGTTTCTTATGCTTCTAACGCTCAGATTTCATAGCTTAATTTTGATAGAGCAATAAAAGACAATATTTGGCATCAATAAGATACCACCTCGGAGTAAAAACCTTACGTAAAAACAACCACCAATAGGTATTTGTTTATTATTGCCAGCGTAATTGGGTAATAAACATACAGTAGATTCAATCTAGAAGACTGGAGTTATTTAAAAATGTTTTTATTTTCTGCAATTTTAATTTTGAAAGTTACAGTTTTTAGTTAAATTCAAATTTTAAGTTTCGAACAAGGAATATTAATACTCTTTAGGTTTCGAATCAGGGAGGGTCAAACACTTCGCTAACCCGCTTCGCTTATGAGAGAGCGTCATTTCAGCTCAAGCTCTATACCACCATTAACTCATCATTGACTCATGACATAGGAACTAATAAAAGCTATATAAAAATATGTCTGTCCGTCTGTGCGGCGCCCGATGCACTTGAGCTGCGTTCCCTTGTGAAACGCTCAAGTGGACTAATGCACCCGAGATTACTGTGATAAGATACTATAACGGGATAACTTTAATATCCCAGTGGTCTCGTGGTTTAATGTTGGACTTGACTTCATGAGCTCCCGGGTTCGATTCTTTATGGCAACATGAAGAAAATTAGTTTTTTTTCAATTTTCTGCATTCATGTTCCCCATGTTGGTACAGGCTCCTTTGCAGAAAAACCATCTGCTTTCCTGCCAGGCAGCACGTAAAAGTTGGGCATAGGCTTACCGTCACTAGCACTCGCCGTTTCGCAGCAACTCACCCGGATAGGCATCACGGCCTTACCTCTTCTTCTTGACGTATTCCGGTTCGGAGGTTAAGTTATCCGGTAAACTTACTTTTGCTCGAGGCTTAAAATCCCTGTTTCAGGTTACCAATGCTCCTTTGCCACCTTTTGTGTCTCTAGGCGGCGTGAATTTGTTTCCATCAGGAAATCCGTCTGCTTGTTTGCCTTCCAATATCATAAAAAAAGAATTTTCCTTTTTTGTTACCTTTTAAACCTCCCTGGACTTTCAAAAATACAGCTGTTCTCGAGTTTTAGTAAGACTAACCAAAAGCAATTGATTTTTGTATATAAGAAGAAGAGAAGATGAAGAAGCAAAAATTTTAAATTTTCAATAACCTTTCCACAAAGCCATCCCCATCTCGATTACGTCAGCTTTAAAACAAAAATCCGCATTGGTCCATTAGTTCAAAAAATAAAAAAAAAAAGAATCAGGTGCCTTTCAAACCGTCACTTGGTAGGTAATGATATAAGAGTCGATTTTTTCAGACTTTTATTATGCATATTCAAAAATAAAATGGGTCATTGTTGTTTTTATTTGTTAGCATTTCTACAATTTACAAATTAATTTACACATCACTCTTGATCCATACTTAGGGCTATCGTTATCGTTAGGTTAGATTAGTTAGTAGATACAAATTAATGTAATAAATATTCTTTTTATTAAGGTATATTATATAAATTGATTTAATTATCCTTTGATGCTTGTTTACCTTCCAATATCATAAAAATAAAATAAACTGAATAAGTATCTTTTTTGCCACCATTTCCGATACCTAGGTATCATCCCCCTTTTCGATTCCGACTCCGGTTCCGAATACGATAAATCAAATTTAAAATATCGGCTTTCGACTTCGGTTCCGATTAAATGACCTCCGTTAAATCCCCAGTCAGTGTTTTCTGAAGTCTTGTACAGGTGTGGAAGTAGCCGAAAATTTACATAAGAGGCTTAAGGTTCTCAAAAGTCAGCACCATTAACTTCCTTGCCCTTTTATGCTATAAAAAGTTTGTTACAAACATGAATCCTTGATTTATTATTGTTTTTATTGTAAACAGTATTTTTAAACACCATTATATAAAGCAGACGGCTCGTAAAAGACGGGATGTTTGTCTGTATGTAAACATACGCAGGTAAAAGTTGACCCAATTCTTAATTTCTTGCCAATTCCTTACGAAAAATGCGAAAATCTGTCTGTCTGTATGTTGTTTGTTTCGCTTTCTGAATATGAAGATAAATTTTGAGGTACATATCGTTACAGGCATAAATACAACAAGGGCAACAGTAACTAGTTCCACAATGCGATAGGTGGCAAGCCTTTCGCCAACCGGGGACTTTTTGTTAGGAAATTGAAAATACCATTTATCAATTTTTTCGTTGCCCTACTCGGGATTCGAACTCGGAACCTCAAGAAGTCCCTCGCCGAACCGTTATACCAGACAGGCGGTAAATAACTATAACGTTATAAGATGTAAATATAACGTCACCATTTAAGGGGCTCTTTTTGAATTGCTCATGTGTTGCTAACCTCGCGGGTTTACAACTTTGCCTGGCTTAGGTATTTATAGGGATCTAAATTGCGTACTTCACCTATGGCAACGCTTACGCCGTGATATTTTCGGACAACTTTAATACGGTGAAAGTAAAAAAAATACACTAAAAAATATTTAAAGCAAAATAAACTACTTATATATAAATTATAAAAGTTACACTTTAAAACATTTTCGGAAGTATTGCCAGTTACAAAAATTACCATTTTTGTTTTTTTGTAATTGGCAATTCTAGTTTTCCTTATCCATTAACTCGTAAACTTGCGTAACACCCATATAATAATCAAAAATTTTTATTTATTGGAAACCGATACCAAATGATCTTCAATCTATAAATTCATATCAAAAAATATATTTCAGTATACCTACTCACATTTTTTTCTTTTATTTAACGTTCCTTCCTATTTTTTTATCAATTGCATTATTATATTTATTAAATAAGTATTTTCGCCCAGTTTAGCCTGAGTTATGATGACATAGATAAAATAAACAATTGCACTAGGCAATTGGGGTTTCTTGCGAAACTCACTTTGGGAATCGCTGACTTATTCTAGAATTATTATTTGCGCTACGAACAAATGAAAATCTTTCTATACTGCAGTTGAAATTTTCCCATGTACTTACTTAAGTAGATATTTCAAAGTTTGGGTTGAAATTATTTTCCCTTTTGTTTAACACCTAGAATAAGACAGCGAATACGGCTCTCTTGATTGTAAGAGATTATCATGGCCTATTGATAATATAGAACACAGACAGATGTACGTTGTCCTTTGGCCGAGATCCTATTTCTTTGACTTATTGTCCTTGTCCCTTTCGATAGGAATATGATATCTCGCCTCTGTGGTCTAGCGGTTCAGTTGTTGGACTTGACTACTTCAGGTCCCGGGTTCGAATCCCGGGTCGGGCAACAGAACGAAAATTGCATTTTTCCAATTTTCTAATACAAAAAAAATGTTGCTCGGGATTGGATATGTGCCCGGTTGGCGATAGGCTTGTCACCTATCACAATTCACATTGTGGGACTTAGTGTCTTCGGCTAGTCCCGGGTGCCCCGGTTGTGCCTCTGCCTACCGCTTCCGGGAGATGGGCGTGAAGATACTTTTTACTGTCGCTTACCATCAGAAGAGCCGTATGCTTATTTGCTGAGCTCTTACACAAAAAATACAAGTATAATTTCAACTTAAGCATTGTTTGTAAGTATATTTTGTTAATTAACGCCCAATATTAATAACCTATCTACAGATAGAGATAGGCTTACCTACTAGAGTTTTGTTGCTACGAAAGAAAGAAAAAATAGTTTTTTGCGGAATATTAGTGTTACAAAGATGTTACAAAATTATATAAGCGTTCCAGCATATTATACCAACTTGTAGTTTTTTTTGTTGATTATTAAAAAATAATAGTAGTTGCTTGGTAACTGATCTAAAATGTCACTATCTTTTGTCTTAGATAGGTTATCAATATTGGACGTTAGTAGACGGAAAAAGTTTATGTACTATATAAACCGACTCTAGATAAAAATACATCCAATTTATCGTCGAAAGTTAATATCATTACGTTTCACGGCGTTTCTGGCGAGTGGCGAGGGCATCTGGTTCTCTTATTAGATTAGCGAGTAATAAACTTCGCGTCTGGGGTACGCTTCACTATAATTATACAGGGTGCTTTCGTGTGATATAGATAATCGAATTTCAGAAGATTTTTCTATTATGCGTATTAGAATTCAATACAATTTTATGTGGCCTATTTAAATAGTCGGCACTAGCAATGAAGAACCTTCATCAAAAACTCACTAAATGTTGACGTTATTTCTAATTGAAATCAAATTTCTGAAGATTGTATATATACGAATTAGAATTGAATACAATTTTATGCGGTCTATTTCCATCGTTGGCACGTGGTGAAATCCAATTGTTACGATTGATACTTCTGCTGAATAGAATACATTTTTTTGAGTTGTGAATGAAACGTTGAAATTGCAATCAATAATACCGGAATATAAAACACAAGGTTATGGGTTTAATACCTTTTTGAGGTGAAAACTTGTGTTTTTAGAAATTTGTGAAAAATTAGGTATATCAAGTGTGGAAAAAGTGCTGAAAAATTAGATGTACTTTAAGCACTTAAGCATAACAAAGGTTTACCGAAAAAAAATAGAAAATATTGTTGGCGTATAGAAGTGGTGATTATAATAATTATTATGGTATTACAATGACTCGCCCATGTTTATAATCGTATTATGACCATACCTATTCTTATTGTGAGTACATTAGTGGCCAGTGTCGTGGGCCAATTCAGAACAGAGTATTCATCCAATGAATTAATAACATTAATAACAATATATATATATGACGCCCTAACCAATATTGGGTAGGAGTTTTGGCGCCATCGAGAGAAAAGATGGTCGAAGTTTTTTCATAATTATTGAATTTCGTGTTGATATTGACTGAAATTAGTCAATTCTGGTGGCATTTTGTACAAATTTGTTCAGTGAAAGTGCATAAATGAAATAATCTTGAAGAAATTAGCGTATCGTGTATTTCCTCGTTGCCTTGCCGCCTAATCTCATTACATGAGCTTGAGTAATGAGGCCACCGCTTTACCCAAGAGCCTGACATGACTTACTGACTACATATGACTAATGACTAATTATAATTGATTAAAATTGAAATAAAATTTAATGCAAATTTCTACTTGGCCAATGGCAAAATACTAACGTATAGGCCAAAACCTAAAGTAAGAAAGAAGTAAATATTATAAGAATAAATAAGAATAATAAAGAATAACAATAAAAACCAATACGAGTATGTACTGTAATTAAATTTTTATTAGTATTCTATTTTTAAATTTATTTTATCGTATTGAATTACCTATTATTTTCGAATCATTGTCAAAATCATTTTTTACTATTACAAATGAATACATTATTAAATATTAACAGCTATACATGATAATAAACTTGTAGAATTGGGCACCTTTTCCTTTTTTCCATCGCTTGAGAAACAAAGAATACTAATAGCTACGTTTCAGCTGATTACATGCAAAAAATGTGAACGGTGGCCATGTTTTTGTTGTTGTTTTTTTAGATCTCTCGGCACCGACTCATCTGTTTCAAATCACCCGTGTAAACGATAGTAAAAGTTTTTTGTGAAACGCGTTTTTCTGTAATTGAGATGTACGAGTATAGTTTCATTTAAACAAAAACAGATTTTGTTTTTTCTGTGGCACGAGTGATGAGGGTTACAATTGGGTATTTATAACCAATTATTTCGCTATACGAAAGTAGTGTGAACATTACCAACCATTTTTTTTTGGAATGACTAATGTGTTGCCAACCTCGCGGTTTTTACAACTTTTTTTTTTAAACCATTAACATTTGTAGCGTCTATAGGCGTTGGTTCTTTTTTACAATCAGGATAGCCATGTTCTTGTTCATTGTCTTATAATATAACAAAATAAGATGTCATATTTAGTAGTGATTTATTAGATAGTGTGTAATGTAACCAATTTATCAACCACCTTACTTTTCATAGCGGAACACGTGTGTGCGCACTGTTATAACATTAGGGATGTATAATTTAATTCCAAAAAACTGATTCGAAATATTTTGTAACTACGTCATGATTTGATAATTCTTTTTTCGATAAATAGCTAATGATTCCGAGATGGTTGAAATCATTAGGTATTTTATCATCACAATACAGCAATTTTGTCAAAACCCATCTAGGTAGTTGTTTTGAGTTTTAGTTAATCTTAACTTACGTTATAAATGATGGTGTCTTCAACATAGAGTAAAAAAACATGCGTTATAAAATAAAATAAATGTTTCTGGAAAATTTACATTCATTGAATCTAGCCCCAAAGTAAGCAAATTATATGCTTGTGGTTGTTATTATGTGGCTGTTAGTCAGCGATACTAATACATAAAAGACTTATATAGAAACCAGAGTAACTTTCGTAAACATTTACTTTAACTTTAATAAGTACTCGGTCTACTACCCGCCAGACGTTAACCTGTCCTTACTATGAATTTAGATTGTTTTTT
>NJDC01002468.1:144703-160149 GCA_002245475.1 Calephelis virginiensis
TCTAGCCCCAAAGTAAGCAAATTATATGCTTGTGGTTGTTATTATGTGGCTGTTAGTCAGCGATACTAATACATAAAAGACTTAAATAGAAACCAGAGTAACTTTCGTAAACATTTACTTTAACTTTAATAAGTACTCGGTCTACTACCCGCCAGACGTTAACCTGTCCTTACTATGAATTTAGATTGTTTTTTTTTATAATAACTTTCGCCTGATAAAAGCTAGCACAACAAAAAAAGAATTCAGGCTTGATGCAATGATCAAGAGTAGTTGAAATTCGTCCCATTATTAAGGTTCTAAGTTAATTATCATTTTGATAAGAACGCCATCTTCATTCATCAAGACCAACTACTTTATTTCCAAACATTATGAATATAGTTTGTGCACCATCTATACTATACTCCTCCGTCTGCGCAATTTTCGTAAAAAAGGGTTCAAAGTTTTTGCTTTACGTAATTATACTAGCATGATAAACTCATAAACCACTAGTCGGATAATGTTTTAATGGGCCCTTGAAATTATGCCCAACCTTTTCAAAAAATATTATTAAAATCAATTAGTTGTTGGCTGAGTAATTGCGTTACAAACATACAAAGAAAACAGCAAAAATGAAAACCTCCTCTTTAGAGTCGGTTAAAAAAGGTACTTTTAGTAGATTACATAACTTAAGTTTTCTCTACCAAAACGTTCAGAGAAAATAATTTAATTTTTTGTTTCAGAATACCATAGACAAGAAAACGAAAGGTCGAACTGGTTGGCCGCAGCACGTTTGGGCATTGGAGTTGAAGAGCGAGCAAAACCTGCAGACGTAACATGTATATTGAATATAGTAACTACGAATTCACATCTCAATGTTTATATTTTGTTCAATCAAAAATTAGTCACTGCCACCGTGACCGTACTCGTAGAGTTTCGTGATGGCTAGAGCTGATTAGTGGACCACTGTTTTACATGTTCCTGGATCAATAACGTTAGTTATTGCTGTTGTCGTGTTCTGGTATGTAGAATTAGATAGCCAGTAAACTCTCCGATACAGATAAGTATACCTTCCGATTCCGTAAAAAGAACGATGAAAAAAAATTAGGTAATATTATCAAGGTTTTGTAGCATTTTAAATTTATTAGATAAATTTTATTGTAGGGTCTGAAAAATATTGATTGTGTAATTTGTATGTATAGAAAAAACATAGTGACGTCATCTTTTACAACACTTGAAAAGTCTTAAAAAGTTAAATAAATAAATAAATATCCTAGACGTTAGTCAACGATATCAATTCATGGTAATACTTATACCAGATTAAATTAGAAACATTTTAGTTTACAATTAAACATTATAATGTAATGTCTAATGTCACATCTAAATAGCAAATAAATGAACGAGAAATTTAAATTTCAAATTTTCTGTTATCTGATTGGGTTGCTAGCTTGACGACGTCACTGTTTTATTAGTGAACTAAGTACATAGTGTAAAGATTTCCAAATTTTTAATATACCAAATACTTTACAATATGACTTCATTTTATGAAACCCCAAGTCAAATAGTTGTAAATAAATGAAACTATAATATATATCAAAACATAATATTGATTAGAAATATATTAAAATAATTAAAAATTCATTTTTAAATGCAACTCCCCAATTAAATGTAATGACTTTACAAAAATGAATCATTTAACAGAAACCTGATGACATTTCTAGGGAATCCATAGGATTCGTTTTAGGAAACGCTATTCCATAGAATAGACTATATCGTGACATTATTTCCAAAGCTACTATTTTTTTGTTTCTAGGGTTTGGTGGCACTTTAAAACGTAAGGTTAAAAACGAAAAAAAAACAGTAGCATTAAAAATGTTGTCTCGGTACAGTTTCTATTATTTAAAACAACAGTTAATGTTTTTATTTGATTATTTTATTTAGAAAATAGTGGTAATAATAAAATAATTAAGCACATTAATTATTTCATTAGGTACCACATCGCAACTTGATTTTTTTTCGAAAATGATACCGAAATGGTTAAATATAAATTCACGATTTGACTTCGGTTGGTTAGTGGTTTTTGAGCTACACTTAATATTTGTATGTAATTTGAAATACAAAGAATGATTGAATTCGTGGCATTTTGCCGAGTAATCGCGCACCAAACATACACAAAATAAAAGTCAAATTGAAAATCTCCTCCTCAGAGTTGTGGAAATTTCATTTTCGGTGGTCACACTTTAGAAACTGATAGCGAAAGGACGATTCACGAATTAGTGGTTAAGTTCCGATTTTGACCACTGAATAGAAACGTTGGTGGCTCTTTATAGGGGTTTTCCGCGACATGTTAACCCCATCCTACTCAAGCTCACTTTACGTCCGTGAAATATGTTAATTGTCTTATGTTATCGCATTTAATAATTTTCGACGTAATGTAACTTTAAGTCCTTAAATAGTCATCAGTTTGAAAATTTTAATGTAATTCAAAATTACCATCACTATCTACGTTTACTGGGCATTTCAATTGAGTTTCTTTTAATTATTTGAATAGAGAAAAAAATGTGCAATATTTTCACCAATTATTGCGAAAATTCTCATTCGGGCTACTATAATTCAATTTCAACGCTAAAATTCGTATAAATGTTATTTCCTTGTAATAATAGATTTTAAGATTGTATTATAGTATTATTAAGCAATACTCTTCATGCCAAAGATATTAAATATATTATTTAAAATTAATTGTTTTTATAATCATTTTAATATCCCTTACCCTAATGCAAAATACAATATGATATGATAAAATGTGTGAATGTTTTCTTGTTCATCAAGTGGCCAGGAGGACATATTTATTTTCTATTATCTATTGATATTGTTCCCATCGAAGAAAAACTCAATGTTACACCTTAAAATTTATTCCATTTTTACTAGGAGGTATTAAAAAAAGGTATGTGTATATTCTTATATGTATTTTCCGTTTTCACGCTAAAACTTGCTTAAATCGATTTTAATAAATTCAAGGCTGAAACTATAGGTACAAGGTTGAAGGAGGATATAAATAAACATATAATAATGAAGTTCCTGTAGGAAAGGTAAATGATAATAATCCTATTAATATTATAAATGCGAAGGTTGTCTGTTTGTTACTCCTTAAAAACCGCTGAACCAATTTCTATGAAATTTGGTACACACATAGAGTGTAACTTAGATTGACACATTGGATAATTTTATCTCGAAAAAATTTTCCTGTAGGACCACGTAAGAAACGCCGCCTTTGCATGCTCTTGGCCCGTGGTTTTTTGCCAGTTTGATAGACTTGTTGAGTCCATTAATTGAGCAAACTCCTATATATGCTCTTTGCAACTCCGCATAATGGCTCTGGTCCTATCGGGAGTTTCTCTGATCCGTATCTAGCCAGCTCCTCTACTTGCTGACGTAACATGTATATTGAATATTGTAACTGCATCTCAATGTTTATATTTTGTACAATGAACAAATAGACACTAGCACCTTGACCATTACTGGTAGAGTTTCTTGATGGCTAGATTGGATTGGTGGACCAATGTTTTACTTGTTCCTGAATCAATACCGTCAGTTCTTACTGTTGTCGTGTTTCGGTTTGTAGAATAGGATAGTCTATAAGCTCTCTTGTATACCTTCCGATTCCATAGAAAATGATATTGAATAAAAATGTGGAAATATCAAATTTTTGTAGCTGTCATTGTTTGTTCAAAAAATCCGTATAGAAAACGTTTCATCGTTCAAAAGGTATGACGACGCAGACCCAGACACCTCAAAATTGTACCATCCCTTTTACTCGTAACGGATTAAAACATTGTCAACATAAATTTGCTTAAAAGATTATGCAAATACCATCACTACCACCGTGACCAAGAATAAAATATTTGTAAAGTTGTTAACGACTCGCACGGATTGGTGCCATTGCTTTTCTGTTACTGCATCCATAGTGTCAGTGCCCGCTACTGTCGTGTTCCGGTATGGTTATATGGCAATATGGTTTTCAAATCCATAAAACAAAAGAAAACATTGGGTTTGTTTTCGGACATAAGCTGCCTTTCCCTCCAAACCGGAACACGACTTACTCAATTTGGAAACTGGTACTAGGCAGTAGAGTTTAGGCACTAAGTATTAATGCCTTACCTATTCCTGTGACTGCCAGTGCCTGCAACTGCCGTGTTCCGTGTAGAAAAGTAGGCAACAGATTTTCAGAAATGGTCCAAGATCCGTTAGAAAGCGAAGCACCAGTAACATCTGTGATGTCCAGTGGCGACGGTTGTTTGTTGTCAGCATAAAAGCAAACTGCTTTTTTTAGGGTCCGTGAGAAAAGATGGTCGCAGTTTTTTCGTAGTTATTCAATTGTACAAATTGAGTATTTTTTTTTAATTTTGGTGGCTTTTTATTCAACTTAGTTTAGGTAAAGTAAACAAGTGAAGTATTCTTGAAGAAATTAGTATATTGTGTATTTCCTCGTTCCTGCCAATGACATATGTGATCAAGAGTAAGTAAACCACCGCTTAACCCTTAAGCCAGATATGACTTTCTATGACGACTTTTGACGAATTTTGAACAGTAGAGGTCCGATTTAGCGGATTATTTGATGCAAATTTAAACTTGACGCCCATGCCAAAAATAGAAAAAATATTTCTTAGCTCTGCAGAATAGACTATCTGCCCTCCACAGACTAGTAAGAGAACTACACGTTCTGCCCTCCTAGCTGGCAGATTGTAAAAGGCGAGCAACGGTTAAATTACATTTGAATGACTTACCAAAAAGTCAACTAAACTTATCTTACCTATCCAGTCAACGGTCCGCAGCCCATATCGGGTGTCTAAAAAAAGTCCGCTCAATGGTCCCGACCCGATTTGGGCCTCAACTGCCGCGCTCCATTCTTAATTCCAGTTTGTTCAAGTAAACTTCGTGTATACAAACAATTTTATTTTAGTCTGTAGCAGAATAAACAACCCGTCGTATTAAAAAGTTTGAAGTATGTCAACATTGTAAAAAAATTTTCGGGATGAGTTGAGTTGGCATGATTTATTCATCCGTTGCGCTTTTTTCGAGTATGTGGGCGGTTAGTGACTTGAAAACAAAAAGTGACGTGAAAATGTGTTAGTTTAGTGTTAAAATTATATTTTGGTAAGTGATAAACAATTATAAAACACTACACATCATTTAACTAGTTTTACATAAAATTTTGCGATATTTAAGTCGGTCATGTATGTATGTATGTACTTGTGACGTAACGGCCCGCTCGATTTTAACTATTTCTAATTATATAATAAATTATTCTTGTAAATAACATTTGTAATATGTTTATATGACATATCTACAGATAAAACATATAAGTTTTATGAGTGTCTTCCACTAAATACTCCATAATAAGAGATATTAAGAGATTAAATAGCACGTGACACTTTTCGAACATGCAAGAATTTAATTCTATAGAGCTTGTGTTGTAAAATATTTGCATGGACGTTGTTGTTTTTGTAATTGCATTCTGTTAAACGTTTCATGTTCTTTCGAATAAAGTATACAGAAGGTAAATAAAACACGTTTGTTTTTAATAAGAAATGTTTTTCTTGGGAAAATTGGGAAAACATTTTTTCACATTTTGTTTGTTGCAAATGGTTTTGAGGTTAAACATACACATTTTTACGTTATTACGTACCTTAATTCTCAAGGATTCTAAAAATATATATTTGTATGTTTTTAATACATAAATCGAAAGATATCATCGTTATTCGCCAATTTTATTTTGCCGCCATTTTTCACCAAACGTGCTGGCCATCGGGCGGGAAAATCGCTTTTGCTTTTGGACTGTTGACCGGATATGCCTGTCGTCATAATGACAGTGTTATGTTCCGGTCTGGAGGGTAGGGTAGCCGGAAAACTTGCACACGTTGCTATCCTGTGACTCAAAACTCCAGTTTTGACCCCAGTCACAGGATAGCAACGCACCTATAATATGTATGGTGTCTATAGGCCACGGTTATATTTTACCACAAGAAAAGCTTGGTGCTTGTTCGCTGTCTCTTCTCATAAAAACATTTCAACATATAAGTGTGGGGTATCTGATGGGTCTCAGAGTATTTGGAAGACGAACACGCTTGGGAATAGAGATATCAATATGGCATTGCAATTTGTAATGTAATATATAATATTTAAAGTTAAAATTAGATTGTAATACGTATTCTCTTACTGGATTAATGTCACTTTTACTATTGAAAAAAAGACAAGCCCTCTGAGTTTTTTTTCGCTGGCTCTTCTCAGTGTGTGGCCGCGATTCCGATCCGGCAATAGTTTAAAAAAACGTTGATGCGCCCACTTAGGTAACACTAATGTTGACCATGTGAATAAAGTTTTTTCTGATTCTGAATAAAAATGAAAATCTGATGGACAATAAGAGAATCTGTTCTGTGAAGACTAGCTGGTTAGTTTATAATGTTTTTTTTTCGGGACTCGTACTTTCGATTACAGAGAACTTGCCAGTCCATAAAAATAGATTGCTATTTAAGTAAATTCTAAAATAGCTTTTCATTTATTTAGTTTGCCAATATTGAGGTGATAAAAAAGCCAAATACAAAACAAAAAATCGACCCTTCACCATTCGGGCAAGGCTGAGGGCGATAGCCAGTATTTACATTATTATTTCTGATAGTTCATCAATATCCCGTAAACATCAAAGGTGAGCACATCATTTGTATTTGGGCTATAAAACAAATTACACGGATATTTTTGTATACATTCATGTGACCAAGAGTTTGGAATTTTAAGGTCAGTTTTGCTTTCTTATCTTATGTTAAAATTCGTACTTGTACGAAACGGCTTGATCGATTCTCATGAAATCTTGTGAGCATATTGAGTAGGTTTGAGGAGAATCGACCAACATCTATTTTTCATACCCCTAAGTGACAAGTGTGTGTCACCCCAAATTTTTTAATTAAAATCACAGTAAAAAGTAGCAGCATAACTTCTGCCGGGTCAGCTATTTTTTTTTATATCAAATCGCTCGGGTTTTTATCCGAAAGTAGTGTCAAAAGTCTCCAAAATCGTCGTATTTCTATGAAAAGGGTAATGGATATGGAGGAAGTCAGGCACGTCCGCAAGGAACATGAAATTTGGCACTCGATATTTACTGTCTACTCAAAGTGCAAAATTTAAAGGCATAGGCGTAACATTATAACTGTACCGCACTATTAAAAAAAAACAGTGTGTGAAGACAGAGAAATCATACTAAAGGATGGCATTTCTTTCGCTTAGGGCCTTATCATACTAACGGATAGCGAGAGTTTTCAAAATTCAAACGTTCCGTAGTATCTAAGTAGGGCATAAAATAGTAAAGTCGTTGCGGTCATAGAGCGAAAACGTGCGGCGCATAACTTTCTTTTTCTTTTTTTTAGCACTAGTGTAAGCATTTGCTAGCAAGTTATGCGATTTAACAAAATCGGGCTTAAATTATTCAAAATTGATCGTAAGTTCTCAAAGAATGTCATGCCAGGGTGTTGAGTAAAGTGGTGGCCTCATTATTACTCTAATTTATATAGTAAGATTTGGTGGCAATGAGGAAATAAACGATATATTTCTTCATGATTATTTAATTTGTGTGGTTTTAGTAAATAAAATTGCACATAACGGACACCAAAATTGATAAATTTCACTCAGTATAAACAGGAAAAAAACCATCTATTCTCTCGATGGCGTCAAAACGATCTCGTAAATTTTGTATAGTTTAATACCTACGCAATGTTAGGCATTAGTCGCGACATTGTCAACAGACCTGGATACAGAGTTGCTACTCAATGAAATGAAAGTTTAAAAGAGTGAATAATCCAAAATCGATGTTAAAGTTTATGATTTTAATTTAAATTTTTAAAAGAATGGATAAAATATATAAAAAAAAGACAGAATCGCCGGTAACAATTAACTGTTTTTCTGTGTGGCTTAAAATCGTTATAAGTAACCTTTGATAATCATACAACTTGAATAATTCATTCGTTCAGGACAGTCCCATGCACCCTTAAAGCCATAGCGGCCCTACTCGGCACACGTACAGACCACATGGCCCGTGTCTGGCGGAAACAAGCGATAAACTGTATCATATACAACCTGATCACCTCGGAATAGACGCACCAGACCATTGCAGCACAAAAAATATGTAAACAGATATTTCAAGTACCAAATTACTGGGATACCTTTCTTTAAATTAAAAAAATAAGAACACAGCTCTCCTGTGTAAGATGCAACAGTAGCCTACATACACTATACCTCTATAGACACTATTTTCGATTGTAAAAAGTGGCCGTCTATAGATGCCTCATGCAATGATTTTCGTGCTGATGAAGCTGAGATGTGAAATAAATATAATTCTTATATCGGCCGGAAAACAGTATTAGTAGTTGCAGAGGCAAGAACCGTAAATGGTGTTAACGGTACGTGAGGTCCGAGTTTAATTTCCATATTGGTTACTTTGAAATGTTTTTTTTCCAAGTATCAAAGGGATTGTATCAATGCCCGGTTGATTTGCCACCTATTACATTTTGGGATCAAGTAGCACCTTATAGTATTTAAATTTAATCAAAATTTGTTCAGCAGGTCAGCAATAAAGGAGCAACAGACAGACTTTCATATTTATAATATTAGTATGGTTATAAAATACAAGGTTATTGTAAGAACTCATTAACTGCAAAAAATCACAATATACGTTTTTTCATGGATTAATTATTCATTTTGACATTTTGAATGCAAAAACTCACTAACTTCTCACTAATTTACTTTTTAGGCCGTTTTAGGCACAGAATAATAGGCACGAAAGTACTCTAGGCTACTTTTATTTGTGAGCAACATGATAATATAAAATATATTACGTTTACGTTAGTTATAAAACTTATTCTTATATTACGAAAAATAAGAACGAGAAGACAAAAGCATTTAAAACATAGTATTGACTAAATCAAACTTGATTTATAAATCTCCTAGAACGAATCTATTATTTGATCACAAATTAAATTATCTGATGATTATCGCCATATTGTCAAAACAACTCCATTAACTGATTGCGGTTTCGTGTCCCGTAGGCGATAAAACTCTCGTTATTGTCTCCCCACCCTCGCGTCAATTATGCGTAATATTTTGTAACCCCTCATGGGTGGTATTTTCTTTGTTAAACAGCAAGCAAAAAGTTTTATTAAATTTGGATGCTTTTTGTCTGATAATTGCCTCTCCTCTGTGGTGCCGCTACACCACAGAGGAGAGGCAAGTCCGACGACGGACTCGACTTCTTGAGGTTTCGGATTTGGTATTTCAAAGTTATTACTATTAAATTTTGAAATTTGAATGACGTAGGATAATAATTATAAAACAACACGGGGATATGTGCCCGGTCGACGATAGGCGTGCCACCTATCACATGTGGGACTAAGTGTCTTCGGCTAGTCATAGGTGGCCTGGTTGTGTCTTGTCTCTCTTCGGGGATATGGGTGTGAGGATACTTTATTTTGGGATAAGTAATATCATTAATTGCACTGTTTAATTTATTAGCCAGTTATTTAATAGTTCGGCTAATAATTACAACTATTCATAGCCCGCAGAGACAAAGACACTAAATACTTATTTACAACAGTCATCTAGTAAAGGAAGTACAGATTACGTCTATGTAGTGCCACCAATATGTCTGTCAAGAGCATTTACCATAAGGTGGTATAAATAACGTTCGGTAAATTGTAGGCCTTGCGTGTCGAAATCTATGAAAATTTTAGTAGTAGTAGTATAGTATCTTCACGCCCATATCCCCGAACATATAGGCAGAGGTACAACCAAGGCACGCACGACTAGCCGAAGACACTAAGTCCCACAATCTGATAGGTGGCAAGCCTATCGCCAACCGGGCACATTTCCAATCCCGACCATCATTTTTTTTTAAATCAGAAAATTGGAAAAATCCAATTTTACTTTTTGTTGGCCGACCCGGGATTCGAACCCGGGACCTCATGCAGTCAAGTCCAACACCCGGACCGCTAGACCACAGAGGAGAGGTCTAAAAATGGGTTTCTTGTAGTTACCAAGAGAGGCGTTGTTCAAAGTTTCCATACAAATAATTTACAGAGACTGTAGCGAGTACAGTAAACTTGACAAGTCGTAAGCTCATGGTAAGGGCTCAGAGCCTTTACCATAAGTTTGCATAGGTCATAACATATTACTTTCAGTAAGTTATGTGTCGAAATCTATGACACTTTCTAAAATGTGTTTCCCTTAGTTACCAATAGAGGCGCTGTTCAAAGTTTTACTACAAATAATTTAAAGAGTATAGTAAAATTGATAAGCCGTAAATTTGAACTTGTAAAATCATTTGTAAAACTTCTGTCATTTCCAGATATTGCTGATTCCCTCAAACGTACCGGC
This sequence comes from Calephelis virginiensis, assembly GCA_002245475.1. Lineage (NCBI taxonomy): Eukaryota > Metazoa > Arthropoda > Insecta > Lepidoptera > Riodinidae > Calephelis > Calephelis virginiensis. The sequence continues at coordinate 155,096 of NJDC01002468.1, forward strand.
CTCTCTTTCTAAGGGTTGGTTCAGTCAATGCGGGAACCGCCACTTCCCACTTTTTTCATCAAGTCCTAGTCACCAAGTCCTCGATATCAGAAAATATGAACAAATCTAGTTAAAGCGAGTCAAATGAGTCCAAACTCGATGGGTTTACCAGCAGTTGCATTCCAGGGTTAAGTCTCCTATCTTCGACCTCCGTCATCAGGCCAGCTCCATTATACCAGCATTCGTTAGCGTAAGGTCTGTTACTCACACTTATGCTTAAAAGTGAAATAAATACCCGTAATATTACGAATGAATGAAGATGATTATGTAAAAGAGCTGCAAATGAGCTGATAACCTTGAAAACCCAGTGACAAATCTCCTTATAATATAGCTAAGGACCATCTCGGGAACGTCATCTTTGAAACAAAAAAATAACGCATCAAAATCTATCAATAATCAAATTATTTACAGCTAACGCCTGATTGGTCATTTGATGGATCTTGAATATTAGTAAGAATGTCTATTTGCTATTTATTTTTTACAGGTTTCTCAATTAGGAAATAATAGAGAAGAGCTCTAGTATTATTGTCTGGGTTGAAATGAGTGTTACTTATTAATTACTTTTGGGTTTCAGTTTTAAAACGGTTTATTTTTGATAGTTAAAAAGTAAAATATTTTTTGTGGCAGTAATTTAACATTAAGTCCCATTCAAATTATTTACAGCTCTTAAATATTAGCAAGAATGTCTATTTGCTATTTATTTTTATTGTCTGCGTTGAAATGAGTGTGATTTATTTGTAACATATAATTGATATGCAAAGAAATACCACCCTTCCAAGCAAGTATCGTCAAAATGGACCTTACTGATCAAGTCTACCTAAAACACTGGTTATCTAATTGCATAATTTCTCGGGTAGTACGTAGGCACAAGGAGCTTCTGCCAAAGATTTCCTATCTTTTGCAGAAGCGCCTTGCGTCTCACCCCATCGAATGCCTATCCTATATCAAAACTAACAGTCAACGCTCCTTGCTTTGCTTGCTTCTTGTTCTCCACTGCCTACGCCCATCGGTGAGTTAAGTATACTAGACGATAGTGACCGTGCTGATGATCACTTATGAGGTAAACCTCTTCCCGATACGATAAGAGCTGGCAGTCTGGCTGGTTTCCATAACTTTGGAGAACAAGGAAGCTATAACTATTGGTTGGTAGTTGGATGCGTTGTACATGTGCAGAATGTAAAGATAGTAGATAGAATATTCAGAATTCATAATATTCAGAGACTGTGTGTAAAGAGTTCTCTCCGAAACCGTAACTTACAAATATCTTGGTAAGCCAGATCATCTAGGTGTATTGGATCAGGATGTTAAACAGTTGGTGATGGAGCGTTTCTTTAGTCGTTTGACAAAAGTGTTGAAAACCTTTTGTTAGGGGGTGAAATGGCATGCATTTAGGATAAAATTAATGATAACTGTAATATAAAAATATTGGATTTAACATAGCCCACACAAAAGAGTACTCGTGAGGCGTTATATAATTCTAAAATCTACTACTAGATCGGAACGCGATGCAATGCTATTATAATATACCGTAAAGTGGAGCCGGAGAAAAATTAAGTCACTAAAATAATCCGCCGCTTATAATATTGCTTGTACTAATATAAAATATTAAGGATTGTATGAAGACAAGCTATGCAATCAGGTGTTTTTGTGAAAAAAAATAAGACTTTCCAAATTACCCATAAGGTGGGGCTAATTAAAATCAACTGGATTTGTACTAGAAAACAGGTATATAGAATTGAAATAACCATTTAAACTGTGTTGTGTTGTATTTGAAAATGCAGTAGAAGCGTGATTACAATAAAAAACGAAATATAATTAAGTTCTTGTAAACTAAATAATTGAGGGGTTATTTGGAAAAGGAGCTATTTAGTACTAACCCCATTATGCGTTCCAATAAGCCCCATATTCAATAATTCACCATAACACAAAAACTATTGTTGCTATTTAAAATGTTATTTCTGATTAATTAAAGGTGAAAATATTATTACAAATTTAGAAATTTATGAAAACAATCGAGTCTTCCAAAAAAATTTACACTTCTAAAAGTTTGCAGCTCTTGATTTTGCACTAAAATATTTCTTTTTATAAAAAATCGTTTACTACTGTCATAGCATCGGAAGAACTTTTCTGATTGGTTAATTTAAAATCAACACTAGCGCTGTGACAAAATTTCGAAAGCTTAGCGAGCTTCCGAAGTTTTGTCACAGCGCTAGTGTTGCGTTCAGTTTTATTAAAAAAAAATAAGGATGCAATCTTGTTTTTATTTTTTTTCAAATAGCCTCTTATTTCCTAAATAACCCCATTTTATGGTACTGGCCCGGTACGTGCTTCGCTATGTATATGACCGCATGAATGACATAACACACACACACAAAAAAAAGAAAAAACAACTGAAAAGTTTCAATATTACAGCACAATCCCCATATGAAAAAAAGTTTCAATTTGACAGAAAATACCCGTTAACAAAACTATCCGCCATTTATTGAAAAATATTTCTTACAAAAAATGTGATAAATGAAGTACCGCTTCATCGATTTTATGCAAACTTCACATAAACCATCTACTGAATAGTCCGAAAAAGTCTAAATATTTGGTTTGGATAGGTGAGCCCGTTTACGAGTTATAAAATTACAACGAAAAGTGGCATTGATTTTTTTATATATAGATAATTTTAACATAATATACTCTGTTGAATACCTGACCTATTTGAGAATAAAATTTTATAATAAATTACTTGATTTATCGCAATACACGCTATTTTTTTGTTGTGTTAATTATTGTCAGAAGAAGGCTCGTATAAAGAGAAAACCCGGGAAAATTGCAAAGAAAATAAAAAGTCTATACTTTAGTCCGTATAAACTGTTAGTTGGTTGTCCAGCGATACGAAATTTGCGCGGGTCGGTTAGATTCTTAATTATTTGAAATTTTACTTATTTATTATTTTTAGAAAGATGAATAGTCCGCATAGTCTGGTTTTATCACACAACGTGTTTCAAAATATGTCTGTTGCCTACTGCTCGGTGGTGACCTGAGGACCCTGGACCGAAGCGGTTCCACCAGTTTATATTTGCTGCCGCTATCTGCTGCCTGCTTCTGGTTGCTGCTTTTGAATGCTGAGGGAAGGCGCTAGGAATTTCCCCTACCCTAACCAACTTGGCCTACAGCAGCAGTCCGTCATCGTCGTACCCCACCTCCACTTAGTTTTCTAAGCTATCAGAACTTTTGTTTGAAATGAAGTGCACAGACATTATTTATAGAGACTTTTCGTTTTTAAATTTAATTGTTAAGATATTTATTTAAATATTATCAGTATTCCCTACCACAGTCAAACTTTCAGTGCTAATGTTTGTTTTATTTCTGATATCATAGTGGTGGAAGATGCTAAGCCTTGCCCACTACGTTAAGTAGGTACAACGGTCTTTTACTTACAAGATCCAAGCGAAAGAAACTTAGCGGGATTATTTTTTTTCTTATTTCCCTACTTTTTTTTTAATATGATTACAAAATATACAATTTACAAGAGATTGATTTGAGGAGCAATCAATTTTTAGTTTTGTTTTCTGATGTATTATACAGTTTTACAATAATCTTTGTAACATAATTTAAATTTGATACATTTTTAAGCAATAGCTTTTAACGCAGGCCTTGAGACCGTGGAGACCGAATCCAGAAATTCCGTAAAGAAAATAACCTAACACACTATCACACTGCCATTTACCGATAAATAGCAGAACTTTTAATGACTTTTTGATCACGCTTGTCTTTTTAGTTTAGCAACTCGCCTCTAGGTGGCATTGGTTGTATCGGCGTTACTGCGATCTCTTTACTTCTACTCATGCCTTCTTATGCAATAGCTTTACCGCGGCACTCTCCGAGTGCCACACGTCTTTTTTTTTAAATTTATTTTAAGGTAGGTCTGCAATGTGCTCGCGAAGTTTATTTTAATGACATATACATTTACCCATGAAGGGATAGCTTACTAAGTGGAGATGAGACACATACACAGCAAGATTATTTTTGTTTCTTGTATTTACATACTGTATAATATTATCACGTTTTTTAAAAGATATTAGGTATGTTCTTTTCAAAATAATATATTTTCAAAATATGTTGGGATGTTGTATGTACAAATAAAACCAGGTAAGTGCACAAAACATTTATTTCGTAAGAGATGTGCTTAGCCTCCAAATCAGCCTGTTGCTATTCCGAGTTGGTTCAAAACTCTTTGGGTTGCTCTGACTACTTCATCCACGATGCTACCTATTATAGAAAATATATGATTAGATATGAATACCAATTTCACTGGTGTTAGAGAGCTGTACAGCAACTTGCCCGTGTAGGGATCAACCGCCTTACCAATTCGTGCCGCCATTATGACTGTCATGTTCCGGTCCGAAGGGTAGGGTAGAAGGTAGACTTGCACAATTGGCCTAACATCTCCGCAAAAGGACAGCGACGTACCTCTAACATCTGTGGTGTTTACAGGTTATGGTTATCTATATATAGCGGTATGCTTCATCGCTAACCTGTCACATAAAAAAATATTCTTAATCCGTACTAATCTTTAATATATATTGTCCACGATGGACTCCTAAACTACTTAACCGATTTCATTCAAATTAACACATCGTGTGCAGTTCACCTAACTTGAAAGATAGGATAGTTTACATCTCAATTTATCGCGGGCGAAGCCGCGGGTAACAGCTAGTATTATATAAGCGAAAGTCTTTTTTAATTATAACCGCCTCGTTGGTCGAGTGGCTAGCGTACTCGCCTAACTGATTCGACGAACCGCAAGGCTTGGGTTCGATTCATTCACGGGGGCAAGCATTTGTGTGATGAACATTTAGATGTCTGCATTTCCGGGTCTGGGTGTTTATTAAATTTATTCTGGTATCTATTTAAGTATTTCTTTGTAATAGTATTGTTGGCTAACACCCATAACACAAGCATATAATAAGCATTGGCCAGAAGCGTGCACGTCGCGATCCCTGCCAGTCCATTGGACTGCAATT
>NJDC01002469.1:0-20431 GCA_002245475.1 Calephelis virginiensis
ATTAAATAAAAGAAGTGTTTTTCTCGAAATATAATTTTATTTCAATTATTTCAACAGATATAACCAGGAACATAACATTATGGCTTTGGAAAAATAAAATGAGGGAAATAATGCGGTTAACAAAAAAGTTGCAAAATAGTTAAAAGAACTTAATTACAAAATTTGCTGATGTTGAAAATGTACGAAAATTATGTAAAATGAACATTAGGAATTTTTTTTATTGTTGATGCAGAGTCAATTGACAAATTGTCTCAGAAAATCGAAAGGTAGACGATATAACCTAGAACAGAAAATTATGGCTTTGGTTATTTACGTAAAAAGTCACTTGCATGTTCGAATTTTAAGGAGAATATTTTCATTACCGAGCCAAAGCACTTTAATAAAATGACTAAACAAATTACCATTAAAGTCTGGACTGAATCATCAAGTTTTTAATTCTCTAAAGAAAATAAGTGAGAAACAAAGAAGAGGAATATATGAGCATCCTACCTTTTGACGAAATGTACATAAGAAAACATTCAAAGTACAATAGTAAAACAGATGAAATACAAGGCTTTGAAAATCATGGTAACCACGGTAGACGTAATGCAGTAGCCACTAAGGCTTTAATGTTTATGCTTGCGGGCTTGGGTGTGTGTCAGTACTTATCATAATTGAATTCTCTTTTGGAAAGATCGCATCTGTGATCTAGCGGTCCGGTGTTGGACTTGACCTCTTAAGGTTTTCAGTTTTCTAATAAAAACGACGTTCCCAGGGATTAGATGTGCCCAATTAGCAATAGTCTTGCTACCTATCACCTAGTCGTAGGTGCCCTGATTGTGAATGTCTCATTATCAGCTATCATATACTACTTACGGATGTGGCATTTCAACATGCTTCACTAATGAGAATGCACCATGGCATGAAGTCTTCGTAGGCAATTGTTATCTTTATCCATTAAAAGAGGACCTACCTTTTTGCCGTCCTATGATATATAAGAAAAACTAAGCGATTAATTTAAAACATTAGTAAGTAATGCATTTTACTCATTTTTCCAGATGAACTTCCAACCGAAGTACAAGCAAGCTACTGCATTTTCCATTCACAAAATGCCGAAAAATCATCGCACTATTTATGTAATTCAAATAGGTCTGTGTCAATAGAAAGTGTCAGTGAAAAAGATCTGATATTAGCAGTAAAAAAATTGAAATCGTGTTCGTCTGCTGGATCAGACGGTATACCGCCATACATTGTTAAAGACTGTGTGTCTGTTTTTATTAAGCCCTTAACATTTCTGTTTAATATATCATTAGCTACAAATATTCACCCAAACGTATGGAAGATATCACGTGTGACACCTACACCTAAACAGAGCAATTCATCCGATATTTCTAATTATAGACCCAATAGCCGCGTACTGATTGAGCGAGCAGCCTCGCGAGGCAAATCCTCGGTCGGTCAAGACGTGCCTCGCCCGAGGCAAACGCACGCGCTGCCTCGCCCGAGCGTGCCGCGGCCCGAGCCGAACGTTGTCGGTTTTTGTCGATGTTCAAAGGCGCGCCTATAGACGTATTTTCGCACTTAACACATACAAAATGTTTGCATGTGGGTGTACTGATATAGGCTGCACTACCAAAAAAAATAATATACATACAAGTGTTATTAAAATATTGTTATTTATAATATATACGTTATATTTTAATAAATAGCTCATTAATCAATTAATTAGGGAATTGCTGATTTTTTATATTATTTATTTGAAATAACCGGTCACACTGGCCTGCGAGTTTGTTAGAAATCCGAAGCCGCCATTATTATAAATACGAGTACATTAATTGATTCGTGACGATATTTTGTGTTAAGTGAATTGTGATTTCGTCGCATCATTCCAATTTAAAGATTACGGTGTTTTTACTGGTCTCAAGTGTTTATATTTTTAAAAAAGGACGTTCGACATATTAAAGTTACATCTGGAAACTTTTTAGGTTAACTTGCTAGTGATTTTTAGAAAATAGTGAAATTGGTGAATTTTGTTTAAAATGTCCGTAAACGATTATAAAAAATGCCAAATGAAGACATGAATGTGATTTATAACAGTTTTCTTAACCTATTCTTACTGTTTTCTTGCATTTGCATCAAAAACAACTATTGATGAAATGTAAAAAATTAAGAATTAAAATGTGAAAAAACAATTTCTGTTTTACTTTTTATTTTCTGTGCATGATATAATTGCCTTATTTGATAAGAAATGGAGTTGTTGCTAATTATTGTAATGTTATTGTACCCTTTGCGTTTATAAGTGTTTTTTGTAAGTTGAATAAACGATTTTGAGTTTTTTAAATTTTAGTGGCAATTTGTTTTTTTTTTATCAACAAATTAAAAAGTAATTAAATATTAAATATAAAAAAACCCGTTCATAGTAGTTTTCGTTTGATATACCTACGGGGCGCCACTGTCTCGTAGCTGTGTAAGGCTATGGTTGCATTTATTGTATATGTAGATACAGTTCTTCTCCGTGAGTAATATTGTTCTGTGCTCAAGACGGTAGTGTTTTGCCTCGCTTATTCGTTGCGTGTTAGTTGTGCGTCATGGATAAAGAACAGTGTCTTAAATTAATACGACTATATGGTGAATATAGACGACTTTGGGATGCGCAATGTCCTGATTACACAAATAGAGGACTAGGGGAAGATGCATGGAGAAAAATAAGCCAGGAAATGAACCTTCCAATAGCTGAATTAAAGAAAAAAATGGACTCTTTACTAGGGTCTTACAGGAGGGAAAAGGCGAGAAAAAAAAAGCCGAATCACAGGATCAGGTATTTATTATTTAATGTTTATGATTAGGGTTAACAACATTCATTTTATTATATTCAGTTACATCGGTTGTTATATAATTTCTAATATTATTTTTTTTATTTTATACTGCAGGTCGTGGTGAAATATATGTTTCGAATTGGTATGCCTATGAAGCCTTCAGTTTTCTAGGATATAGAAATCACCCAGAAAATACACAAGATACTTTAGATGAAGAAGTGAGTACCTATTATTTACTGATAATTATTCTGCCAAGAAATTGCTCCGTTTGTTATGAAATGTCTCCCTAAATGTGAACGTATTTCTTTTATATTAGTTGATCCTCGCCGTGGTATGGCTTGAATAGACAGCATTGATGACATGTCTGTATCCTGTCGCCATCGGCCGGGTATTACTGTCCCTTCAACTTCGGCATCGAATGATCCTGGGGGAGTGAACCTTTGTGAGAAAGCTAAATCTCTACGCAAGTAGTTATATAAGCATATGGTAGTCAATACGACTTTCATAGCATTTTCTGGTTCTAATAGTAGCGGCTTCCTCAGTACTCTAAAAACGGAGCTTAAAATGCCAAAGGCATTCTCCACAACTCTTCTTGCTCTGGACAGCCTGTAATTGAAAATCCTTTCCATTGAACCTCTTTCTGGGGTACCTTCATAAGGTTTCAATGTGTAATCATTGAGAGCAAAAGCTTTACCGCCTAGAATAAAATAGGGCACTGCAATTTTATACGGTATTTGTAATATTTCTGGTGAAGGCATGTTCAATTCCTTCTTTTCGACCTTTTTATATAAATTGGTATTTTTAAACACACTGCCATCTGATATACGTCCTTTGCTGCCAACGTCTACGTACAGAAATTTATAGTTAGCGTCAACTAAAGCAAACAGCACTATACTTGGAAACATTTTGTAACAGTCATTATCATTGCCACTATTTATCGGCGACTGTAAAATAACATGCTTCCCATCCATTGCTCCTATGACATGTGGGAAATTCCATTTGCTCTCAAACTCTTTCGCTATGGTAAGCCACTCTTCTTCGGATGATGGTATCTGTAAATAAAATTAAGTAATAATTTCTATCTTTACAGAATGCAAGTCTGGATAATACTCGAAATGATGACGGTTATAACGAAGAAAAAAATGAAACTTCAAACTCGACGACAACGGAAGGACCTAAACAAAAGTCAACTAGACCTAAAAAGAGATCCAAAATTAACGAAAGTGATGATCTTACTGATAACGCCATATCTGAAGCATTAATACTCTTACAACAGTGTGCAAGCGATAATATATCAGAAAAAAATGATCCCTATAATGTGTATGGCCAATATATAGGAAATGAGTTGAGAAAGTATGATAAAATTACATTAGCATACGTAAAAAATGCAATAAATAAAATTATCTTTGATGCAGACATGGGAGCATACAGTGGTTATGGTTATTATACTCAATCATATGGTGAACACGTAAGATATATGTCTCATCCCTCTACCTCATCGACGCCATCTACATATTCGATGCATGCTGCCTCACCAATGCCTTCTACCTCACTGATGCCTCCTACCTCACCGATGCCTCCTACTTCACCGATGCCTCCTGCCTGATCAATGCCTTCTATTTCACCGATGCCTGCTGTCTCACCGATGCCTCCTATCTCACCAATTTCGATGCCTCCCCCTCCTCCTTCTCCAGCTCCTCATCATCGAATATTTGTTTGTTTAATTTTCTTATATTATTTGTCCAATTTTCTAATTAGATTAATAAAAAAATAATAAAAATATGTAATTTTATTTTACCTTAACATAATCTTTTAACACCTCAATTATAGCATCACAGACTTCAGGAACTATAACCGATATCATTTGTTTTGATATACGAAATAGATACTGTAGACTGGTATAAGAATCTCCTGTGGCCAAAAATCTAAACGTCACTAATAATCTTTCCCTAGCGGATATTGCTTCTCGAAAATTTGTGTCCTTCTTGCTTATTTTGGCGTTTATGAGAGAATACACATTGTCAAATTCGATTTTACTCATTCGAGTGAAATTTTTTTCTTCGTCATCGAAGCACAACTCTTCAAACAATCTGTTCCCAGCCTGTAATCTATTTTTGTATAAGAGTTTAATCCAAAAACGTTTAGTTTTCTGTTTTCTTTTTTTTGCAAGCCTTAGAATTATTAAAAAGGCAGTGGTAGTCGCTACCACTGCCTTCCGAATGTGCAGCCTCATGGTGGTCTCGGGCAAACTATACGCACGCGCGGTCTCTATTCGACTTCAAGTTAAACTGAGCGTCGATGCTCACGATGGCTCAGACTTGCCGCGCGAGGCAGCCTCGGATTAGAAAACTTACAGTCCGAGGCTGCCTCGCGCGGCAAACGTTGCGAAGCAAACGTCCGAGGCTGCTCGCTCAATCAGTACGCGGCTATTGACGTCTTATCTGTTTTCGGGAAATTATTTGAAATTTTATTAAGTAGTTGCTTAACCAGGCAGATAAATTTATATCTTAATGACAATCAGCATGGATTTAGGTCAAAGCGTTCCACTGTAACAAATCACATAAATTTTATTACCTACGTTACTGCTGCCATAGACTCTGGAAGGCAGGTTGATGCAGCTTACTTTGATATTCAAAGTCATTTGACAGAGAAGATAACGATGTTTTACTGCAAAAATTATCTTGCCTTGGTTTTACCCCAAAATTGCGTCGGTTTTTTGCAAGTTATTTGAAAAACAGATTACAATATGTTCAGCATCGTCGTTATAAGTCGCCACTATATAATACAAGGTCTGGCGCATGGTCTTTTCAGTCAGTAAATTTGACAGTTGTCAGCAGCTTTAATTGATTATTTTAATTCTTGAACTGTAAGGAAGGTAGCGCTGCAGTCCTTATTGCCATTTAATAAAATTTCATTATTAATATACAGCAACACTACAATAATAGGATTGCCAACCGTAAAATTGAATCGTTCCTGTTTGTACGATCTTTAAAGTAAATTTGCGAGTGGTCCCTCCATTCAAAAATTATGATACACTGACAGATAAACACACACACACGCGCGCGCGCGCGCACGCACACATACATAGACTCGTCTATGTTTAGAAAATATAATGAATAAAAAGTAACACCAAAAACGACTGACACCACGTCCATATATAAAAAAAAATATATATATACTGATTTGTAGCGCAAAAGAGAGTCCGAGCTCGTGGTCCCCCAAGAGTTTAATCATTAGATTTGTACAAAAGAACAAACTATAAAGGTTCTTAATTAAAAATAAACTGAAATATGTTTTACTATTTCATAACTAATTGTTGTTATTTTTTCTAAGCAAACAGAGATTTTATAACAAACAATATCAATAGACATGACTTCACACCTTTTATTACCTTAAGTACATGGCAAACTGTACGAATAGTACGATTCCGTAGCCAAAATGTTGGCAACCCAGCCGCCATGTTTTAAAAATCACTTTGTAAACACTAAAACGTGTTCTTCATGTTTAACTCATTTAAAATGATTATTTTTTGTTTTGAACCCGATCTCGGATTTGCAGATTGAGAAAATTAACACCGCTCAGCACACTAGATTGATTTTTCTGTCTGATCTGCACGATTTCACATACGCCCGTATTTGGTATTTTGCATTTCTACAAGGAATAGTTTTTACAGAAATAGTTTTTTGTTCCTGCAATGAGATTATGATAACAACGAATAATATGATGATATGATTTTCAATAAAACTCGTAAGTACAATACATTGTTAAAACTTATTATACATTTAGGTATTATGATTAGATAGAACTGTCCTGTATTATGAGTTAGATATTTTAATTTAGTAACTTGAAAGCTTCGTAGGTTTTCACAATCGTAACTGAAAAAGGTAAATACATTTACAACTAGATGAATACAATTTTTCAATGAAAATGATAAATTCTTACCTAAAATGCCAATCGAAAATTTTTATGCTACTTTTGCTATCTTTAGTTTTCTGTAATGATTGTTTCATTTCCTAATTAATGCACATTTAAATAGATTATAAAAATAAATTGGTGTACCGAAAAACAAATTTGAAAATAACCAAGAAGGTTATATAATAGATATTATGTAGAAGTCTAACTCTAGGAAAAAATTCAGTCAGTTAATATCCCTAGACAAGTCAGACAAATTGAATCTAACCCCAAAGTAAGCAAATTATGTACTTGTGTTATGGGTGTTAGTCAACAATTTTAATACATAAAAATACTATACTATAAATACCAGAAAATATTTATCACCCAGACCCGGAAATGCTGACAATAAAATGTTCATGCCTGCCTCCATTAGGTATTGAACCCGAACCTAGCGGCTGGAACAGTGTATAACGCTGTCCACTCAATCAAAGAGGCGGTTTAACAAAACTGTAAATTTATATTACATAACATTATTGACATTGATTTTGTGCAGTTTGTGTATATACTATTATAACAAACACATTTTCATTTTTGTGTTTTAATTATGAAAGATTTGTTTTCTATATCTTTTATCATACTAAGTAGTCAGTTCTTGTAACTTCTATAATTTACATTCATTTCATGTAATATACTTATTAAAACTAGGATGAATACATTCTTATTATGTACTTAACAATTTGGTTTGGTTTGGTAATTTGTTAATGTCATATGACCCAAACATGAGAAGCGAGTACACTAGACTGAAAATTTAGACTGAGTTATTTAATAAATATTTTGTGGAAGCAAAAAATTTATAAAAATATTGTCAAACGCTCTCTTCTGTTCTTTATCATTTACAATATTAAATATTATGATCATTGAAATTAAATGAATTTCTTTCTATTTCAGATTTGGTCAGACTTTGATGTTTTACAGTTATTTCACACCTTGTATGACTCGGTGAATGGGAGTTTTGACACAAAAAGATGTCAAATAAACATTGCTGCGTTCTTCGCTTGATTTGATTAAGACAAAGATGCGGTCAAAGGACAAAATAGAGCTGGAGTGAATAAAATTCAACTTTAAAAAATAAAACTGTGTTGGTACGAGAGGGAAATAGTAAAGATATCAAGGAAATAAACGAAAGTTTAAATAAATTACAGAAAAACCTGTTTTATTTTCATCCCCATGCAGCACTTCCAGTAACAATAAAAATGATTGTAATTTGATAACCACTAATTTTTTTATAATTGACGAAAAACAAATTGCAATCTTATTTTTATTGTCATAAAAATTAAATCCGAAGTTCTCCTATAAAGGGCCTATATAGAGGTTATACCATGACATATATATATTTATACATCTAGACATTAAATATTTAGTTCTCGAATGCGATGTGGCATGGCGCTACTGTTTCATTTTCGTTGACATTTGATTTGACTACTGCATAGACTGCTTACTCTATTCCTATATATTAATATACGAGGGTAAATCCAAAAGTTCTAAGTCCGACCAAGAAAATGAAAGAAAAGTGGGTGTAAATTTATTTTTATTTTTCGACATAGTCTCCATCTAGTTCAACACAATTCTTCCACCTGACCTGCAACTTGTTTATCCCCTCGAAAAAAAAGATTCCGGAAAGTCGGCAAAATAGTCGTTTACTGCGACTATCACCTCATCTTTGGTGAGCCACCCAAGTGTTTTTTTTAAATTTGGAAAAAAATGATAATCCGAGGGGGCTAAATCCGGCGAATAAAGTGGGTGGGGCAGCAATTCGTAGCCACAATCATGGATTACAGACATTGTTTCAACCGAAGTGTGAACACGTGCATTTTCTTGATGAAACAAAACTTTCTTACGCAAAATTCCCGTCCTCATTTCTTTTATTTCCTTCCGGAGTCTTCGTACAAGGTTACAATAATAACTAGAATTTATAGTTTGACCTTTCGGTAAATAATCTACAAAAATAATGCCCTTCGCATCCCAAAAAACAGAAGCCATGACTTTGTTAGTCGACAAAACGAACTTAGCCTTTTTCGGTGTAGGAGAGTCTGATCTTTTCCACTGTTTGGATTGTTGCTTTGATTCAGGAGTATGGTAGTGAACCCAGCTTTCATCCATGCTAACAAATCTAGACAAAAAGTCCTCGGGATCAGTCTCAAAAAGTTCCAAACATCACGCGAAATTGTGTATCGAACTCGTTTTTGTTCAGCTGAAAGCAACCTCGGGACCCAGCGAGCAGAAACCTTATGGAACCCCAACTCTTCCGTTATTATGTGTTGCACCCGGCCATAACTAATGTTTGTTATCTCAGCTATCTTACCAACGGTCAAACGTCGGTCACCCAGTACGAGATCACAAATTTTATCTATGTTTTCTTTCGTGGTAGAGGATGTAGGCCTTCCACTCCTAGGATCATCTTTAATGCTCTCACGACCGCGCTTAAACTCTGCTACCCACTTCTTAACACTGGAATACGATGGAGCAGACTCCCCCAAAGTGCTCGCCATATCTTGATGGATGTCTTTTGGTGATAGGCCTTTTTTATTGAGGTACTTAATGACTGCACGGTGTTCAATTTTCTCCATTATTGAAAATTGCGTCAGATTGTTGTTGAAATTACAGAAAATTTGTATTGTGCAGTATCGGAATGAAACTGCGCACAAGAAATCTATGTGACACATACTAACAAATGACGGTAGATTTTAAAAAGATATCATAGCTCCATGTAGGTTAGGCCACGAACTTTTGGATCCACCCTCGTACTTTATGGTCTGGCGTGAGTCAGGGGTCAACGTTAGGACCTACACAATTTTTAATAATAATAAACTATTTGTCTAGTATTCTATGTTCTGCTCTATGTTTGCAGATGATCTTAAATTGTATTTGGAAGTAAGTTGTAAAGAGATAAACTACAGGCCGATATTGATAATGGTAGGCAGTGTTGTGTTTTTAATAAGTTGAAGTTCAATGTGAAAAAAATGTAAAGTTATCTCTTTTACTCGCTCTCGTCAGCCGATAAGGTATGATTATAAAATACAACAGACCTCACTTACTCGTGTAACTAGTATACGAGATTTATGAGTAACCTTTGACTCAAAAATTACATTTCGAGATCACATGGTCAACATTTGCTCTAGAGCGAACAAAATGTTAGGTTATGTAATGAGAATGCCATATAATTTTAATCTACCAAGTTTTACTATCGCACTATACAACGCATACGTACGTACAATTTTAGAATATAATTCAATAGCGTGGGACCCATTTGAACAAAAACATTCGCTACTTTTGGAACGAGTACAGCCTAAGTTTTGCCGATTTCAGTATGGGTACTATCCTTTTTTGTACCCATCTCTTTATGTGGCTGGTATGACAGACTATGTAACGCTGGAATGGCGACGGAAATTACATTTGGTAATCCATATTTATTTATAAATAAATAATGGAAAAATTGACAGCCCTTGTACTCTAGAAAAGGTTGGGTTATTTGTTCCCTCGTGTTACATGCGAGGTATTGAACCTGCAGCCGTGGCGAGTGGTCGCCGCCGACACCCTTTACTGATAGAGATGTCGGCGGCGCGCACCCGTCGCGCTAGGAACGCACCTTCAGCTCGAGCCATCACACTTCTCAATGGGATGCCAACTCAGATACTAGAAGTTGAATAACCGTTAATTTTTAAGTAAGAATATTGTAATGTTTATAATAATTATTAATCTTGTAACGCCTTAGTTATATACCTGTTATGTTACTGGAATAAATGATTATAATAATAATGGGAAATCTTCAGAAATTTAATATAAAAACTTGTCTACCAAGAACTGCCTGAACCCCTGCAAAAGTGTTTTGGTTGTATCAGGTACCATTGTGGGTAAAATAACAATCCCACTGTTGAGCAATTTTTTAAGGGTATTAAAACAGCAATCATCTCCAATTTACATCATTCTGAATATGTAATATACAAAGTGGAGATGACAATACGACATTAAATTAAACTGCGTGTTCCTAAAATCGGTCCCAGTCCGAATAAAAAATTTCATTCAAATATATCCAGTGGTTAAGTCACAGGAAATTAATTTTCATTTTGAACATTTTCCACATGCTGTACTTGTTACTAAGATATCACAGATAGGTTAGCCCTACAGAGATAATCTACGTCTTTGAGACGCACGGCCAACACAAATATTGCTATCTCTTTTTTATTTCGCATCGTACCGCTCTGTCCTTCTAAGTTATCCCAGTGGCCGGGCAGACCTTATGCGAGACGGCTGTGTCTCCCTGGTAAGTACAATAATTACGTAGATACAGGGATGGCGTACGTTCGAGAGACGTATGATTATCCTTTGTGTAACTTTTGAACCTCATTCTCAGTAGTAATAGTTCGTTTTATTTATCGTTTTTTTTTAATTTCTAGGTGATTTTGGTAGTCTATTGCAATGGCCCTTGATTATAACCAAATTGCAAAAATATTGGAGAACAGTGAAGATGAGATTCCTTCAGAGAGTGACAGTGAAGTGGAGGATGACATGAATCAAGATGACGTGCAGAGTGACACCGAAGACGAATTGGTTGAAGTTGCTGCTGAAGTAATAGACTCAACATCGCAGGAATTGCAGGTACCATCATCTCCGTCATGTTTACCAAACCAAGATTCGACTTCAAATTTGGATTCGCGCATTATTATTCCAACTCAACGTACACTGCGCGGGAAAAACAAACATTGCTGGTCTACAATTAAGGGTCAAAATCGAGGAAGAGCTGCAAATATAAATATAGTACGGACATCTAGAGGGCCTACTCGGATGTGTAAAAATATATATGAGCCTGCTTTATGCTTTCAATTATTTATAACTGACGAGATTATAAATGAAATAGTGCGATGGACCAATGCTGAAATATCTCGAAAACGTACAGACAAAGAAGCTAAATTTCGACTCATTCAAAACCTACTCATTTAGTGCCACATTTAGAGATGCAGTTGATATTGAAATAAGAGCCTTGATTGGTATTTTGGTGCTATCCTCAGCAATGAAAGATAACCACCTATCGACTGAAGAACTCTTTGATAGTACGTTTTCAGGAACGCGTTATGTCTCTGTAATGAGCCGTGAGAGATTCGACTTTTTGATTCGATGTTTACGAATGGATGACAAGACATTGCGTCCAGCGTTGAGAACAGAATATCCATATATACCTGTGAGAAAGGTGTGGGATCTACTAATCAGCCAATGTAAAAATAATTATATTCCAGGGCCGCACTTGACTATTGACGAACAACTGCTCGCATTTAGAGGACGCTGTACTTTCAGAATGTATATTCCCAACAAGCCGAGTAAATATGGCATAAAAATACCAATGATTTGTGATAGTGGCACAAAATATATGATAAATGCCATACCCTATATCGGAAAGGCCACCAACACGAACGGTTTACCTCAAGGCGAGTACTATGTAAAAGAGCTGTCTGGGACTGTACATGGATCTTGTAGAAACGTGACGTGTGACAACTGGTTCACGTCTGTTCTTTTGGCAAAGAGCTTACTTCAGGAACCCTACAAACTGACATTAGTAGGTACCATAAGATCCAATAAAAGAGAGATTCCGGAAGAACTAAAGAATACTCGTTCGCGACCAGTTGGATCTTCGATGTTCTGCTATGATGGGTCGTTAACTCTTGTGTCCTACAAACCCAAACCATCAAAAATGGTATATTTATTATCATCTTGCGACGAAACAGGTACGATCAATCAAAGGACAGGCAAACCTGAGATGATCATGTACTACAACCAGACAAAAGGTGGAGTTGACACTTTTGACCAAATGTGCTCGTCTATGTCATGTTCGAGAAAGACCAACAGGTGGCCTATGGCAGTTTTTTATGGTATGATGAATATATCGTTTGTGAATTCTTATGTCATATACTGTCATAATATGATAGCTAACAATGATAAGCCTCTAAGTCGCAGAAATTACATGAAAAAGCTGAGCACAGAATTTATATCACCTTGGATGGAGAAAAGGTTAGAAGCTCCTACGCTTAAAAGACATGTCCGTGTAAATATCCAAGAGTTGCTACCAAAAACTAATACTTTAGATAATAATGAAGAACCAGTAATCAAAAAAAAGAGATATTGTGCGTATTGTCCGTCAAAAATAAGAAGGATGTCGAAAATGACATGTTGTAAATGCAATAAAAGCATTTGTGGTGAACACAAAACTGATATATGTAAAGGCTGTATCTAAATGTGATTTAAACTTAAAACTTGTTGATTTTTTATATGAAGCTGTTAATTAGTCCTTATTCTATAATATTAAGTAAAAAAAAATGTGATTTTAAATTTAAGATTAACATAATTACTCAACAAAGGAAGACTTAATACATTTTAGTTATTTTGTAAGAGGTTTACAAAATTTCTTTGTTTTTAAATTATATTCATTTTCTAATTGTAATTATGTTTTTATTTGTCGTAGAAAACCCTTAACTAATGATTCAATAACTTTTTAAAAGGTTATTTATGGAAACTTGTCCCATAGGCACTCATAAATGCGAATACGTCTCAAAGACGTATGATTATCTTTACCGTAGGTCAAAATAAGATTATCTTTCTAGGGTTAAGGACCGCCGCATCGGTAAAGATAAATCACATGTTGCCAGCTCGCCTCTTTAAGAGACAAGAACATTTGCACTTAAATTAGTTCATAAATTTTATTTGCAGATGTAAATTTTTACATTATAAACTTTATGTCGTAGCTATAAGAGTCATAAAGCACGTCAGAATAGTAGAAAACCTGCGGAAATAATGTTATTCTTTCAATTACGCACGTTTCTAACAATCCAAAATTGGGTATGTGCGAAAGGGACCAATTTAGGTTACTTTCTATTTATTTCACTTTCTTGTCGAATCCTGCGCCTATTTATTTAAGTAGGTCAGTTGGTCAGTGTGTCACCGCAATCCTGTGACGTCGCAAGTGTTATTGCTAATTCTGAAGGGCACACGTTTCGATTTCGCCGCCTTTGTAGTGTCGGTCGGCGCAAAGCAAAGTGCCTCCATTGTTTATGTTTGTAAAAAGGTATTAACTGTGTTAAATACGACGCTTTGTTTTATGGTGACAAGGACACGATATTTAGAATAGGTACTTATTAACATTTTTATGTGAATTGTGTGAATTTAGACGCTCGTTTGCTCGAGGTCACCGAACCTCACGCCAGTAGATTTTTTCTTGTGGGGATATGTTCAAAATTATTCTACAGAAGTTGATTTTGTAGATGATTTAAAAAACAGAATAATCAGATTTTTTGACAAATTAAAGAATATGGCCAATAATGGCGACCTTTTATCAAGAAGAAGAAATAACATTATAAGACGATGTCATTTATGTGTTCGAGTCCATGGCGGACATATTAAAAATCTAAAAATTTAATATGAAACTAAGTGATTTAACCAAGTGAGTCTTATTAATTATTATTAATTTCATAAAAAAATTCTCGAGAACTGTGTTTATTTGGTGTGATTGATTTCTTCAGCATGAATGGCGCTAAAACATTACGACGCATCGGTAACGTAAGCGTACGAGTATGAGTACGAGTAGGTGCGAGTAAGGTTGCCGCTTCTATCTTAGTACTCAGTGACCTGATAACTACAAATGATGTTCTATTTCATTACCAATTTTTTTTTCAAACAAACTAAATAGCATAAAGCTATTCAGTTTGTTTGAAAAAAAAATTTTAATTTAGTTGTCAGGATTTATACTGTAACTAGGATTTATACAGGATTCATACTGTAACTGTTGTTGCCTGTATTTTCATTTAATGTCGTATTGTTTTCTCCACGCTGTATAATATAAAGGGATATTAAGACGACACAGGAGTCTTATGAAATAATTTAACAAGTTGTTTGAATGAAAGCATATCCGCCACTGTAGTGTCAGTGGAAATCAGTCTCAATCAGTGGAACTTTAATTAGACATTGATTTACTAACTGATGCAGTCGAAGCCATTGCGCAGACGTCGCCCGACAGACAGTCTTGTGAATATGTGTGCGGGATCATACTCAAAAAAATTAAAAGTAACGGCCTACGTGCACGGCGAAAAAAGCGGCATTCAATAGTAATCCCTACTAGTTTTAAGCAATGCCTCATATGTATACGTATTTTAATAAATGTAAATTATTTGTAATAAATAGAAATAGAATAAACTGTAAAAATATACACAAAATATGAAACCTGTCCATACATTCACCAGTCATAAAGAAAGCAATGAAAAGAAATCTTTGCATTATGTTAATAAAGATGTAATTATTTGCGATCATTGCAAACAGTTTTAGTTTTATAGTAAGATTTATAATTAGCTTTATAGTTAGTCTAAAATGAGTGATTAGTTTAGGAACTGTGTACCAAGTGTGGAGTGTCAGCAGCACAAGATCTTTCGCTAATCTTTCATAGGTTTCCTAAACTAAGAAACGACACAACTGTAATGGTTTTGAGATAAGAAATATTTTTATCTAGTTTTAAATTTAAATAACACGTTTTAGAGTTTAAAATTATTTTAAATCTTACAATTGTTGCAGAACTCGTGTATAGGCCGAATTTTATTTTCGTCAAAAAGAGTTATGCAGTAAACATATCATTGATATATATATACAAATGTTGCTAAAACTAAGTTATATAAGTTTTCGATACCTATCGGCTCACAAGATATTATGCAAAGACTGAGAAATGAATCTGCAATATCTGCACCCAATTTACTGATGGATAACTAACTCATTAACATTTTTATTAGGAAAGGTTTATAATCGCCTGTGTGGTCTGGCAGTCTGGTGTAGGACTTGATAGAGATTGTGTTTGTTCAGTTTTATTATAAGAGTAACATTGCCCGGGATCACTTATCACATTGTGGGGCTTAGTGTCTTCGGCTAGTCGTGGGTGCTCAAGTTGTGCCTACCTCCTACCTCTTTGGGGATATGGACTTCACGTCTTTACACGCATATACTAAAAGCTTTTAAATATGTGCAAACGTTTGAATTTTACAAGCTTTGACAACTGCCATCTTTATAAATAAAAAATAGATGAAACATTTGATGCATAAAATGCGAATAGCAAGGATATGAGCAGAGGCGAAAAATATTCAACAAAAACATCAAACTGTAGTCCTTATTTAGAATTTTTGAAATATATAATAAAACTTTATTTTTAATTTAAAATTTTTGGGGTTTAAATAGTAATCTCGATCAAAGATAGGATGGATTATATCAAAGACAACATAATTAAAAAACAAAAATATAAACATTAACATTTTTAATGATTTATACGGGATACTAGTCGCCTCTGTGGTCTAGCGGTCCGGGCGTTGGACTTCACTGCATGAGGTCCTGGGTTCGAATCCCGGGTCGGCCAACATAAAGAAATATGGATTTTTCCAATTTTCTAATTAAAAAAATGTTGGTCGGGATTGGAAATGTGCCCGGTTGGCGATAGCCTTGCCACCTATCACATTGTGGGACTTAGTGTCTTCGGCTAGTCGTGGGTGCCTTGGTTGTACCTCTGCCTACCTCTTCGGGGATATGGGCGTGAAGATACTTTTATACGGGATACTCATAAGCTCTTTTTGTTTTATTTGTCGATATTTCGGCTTAATTGCATAGATGCGTAGTTAATATCGACAAATCAAATAAAAAGAGATCGTGAGTATCCCGTGTAAATAATGGAAAATGTTCTCTAATTTAGTTCATTACTCTAATTTGAGTCGGTGTGGAAACCGAAAGAATCAGGATGATTCTTTTAATTTAGCTAATAATTTGGATTTTGTACATACGAGGGTGGATCCAAAAGTTCGTGGCCTAACCTACATGGAGCTATGACATCTTTTTAAAATCTACCATCATTTGTTAGTATGTGTCACATAGATTTCTTGTGCACAGTTTCATTCCGATGCTGCACAATATAAATTTTCTGTAGTTTCAACAACAATCTGACGCAATTTTCAATAATGGAAAAAATTTAACACCGTGCAGTCATTAACTACCTCAATAAAAAAGGCCTATCACCAAAAGACATCCATCAAGATATGGTGAGCACTTTGGGGGAGTCTGCTCCATCGTATTCCAGTGTCAAGAAGTGGGTAGCTGAGTTTAAGCGCGGTAGTGAGAGCATTAAAGATGATCCTAGGAGTGGAAGGCCTACATCCTCTACCACGAAAGAAAACATCGATAAAATTTGTGATCTCGTACTGGGTGACCGACGTTTGACCATTGGTAAGATAGCTGAGATAACAAACATTAGTTATGGCCGGGTGCAACACATAATAACGGAAGAGTTGGGGTTCCATAAGATTTCTGCTCGCTGGGTCCCGAGGTTGCTTTCAGCTAAACAAAAACGAGGTCGATACACAATTTCGCGTGACTGTTTGGAACTTTTTGAGACTGATGCCGAGGACTTTTTGTCTAGATTTGTTAGCATAGTTGAAAGCTGGGTTCACCACCATACTCCTGAATCAAAACAACAATCCAAACAGTGGAAGAGATCAGACTCTCCTACACCGAAAAAGGCTAAGGTCGTTTTGTCGACTAACAAAGTCATGGCTTCTGTTTTTTGGGATGCGAAGGGCATTATTTTTGTAGATTATTTACCGAAAGGTCAAACTATAAATTCTAGTTATTATTGTAACCTTTTATGAAGACTCCGGGAAGAAATAAAAGAAAAAAGGACGGGAATGTAATCCATGATTGTGGCTACGAATTGCTGCCCCACCCACTTTATTCGCCGGATTTAGCCCCCTCGGATTATCATTTATTTCCAAATTTAAAAAAACACTTGGGTGGCTCGAAATTTTCGACCAAAGATGAGGTGATAGTCGCAGTAAACGACTATTTCGCCGACCTTCCGAAATCTTTTTATTTCGAAGGGATAAACAAGTTGCAGGTCAGGTGGAAGAAGTGTGTTGAGCTAAATGGAGACTATGTCGAAAAATAAAAATAAATTTATACCCACTTTTCTTTCATTTTCTTGGTCGGGCTTAGAACTTTTGGATCCACCCTCGTACAAGTGACAGAAACCAAACTATTATTACAGATATTTAGGTTTCAACTAATGTCGAAAATTTTAAAGTAATTTATCTACGACAATCGAAGAAATTGATAATGCGACTTCAGAAGCGCAAGCTTGTGCATATGTGTGTGAACTTTTGATAAAAAAAAAAGATCAATTTAACTTGCAATAGATGTAAAAAACCATTTCAAAGTAACAAAAAGGCCGTAATTATATTTACGCAATTTAAAGAGTAGGATAGTAACAAACATAGATAAAACTATACAAACGAAAAACTCACTGAAAATATTGAAATATGCGCATTGATTATCAAGAGGGGGTTAAATACAAATAGCGACAGAAATCATATCTTACAATATTGTAAATCTAACCTGATCATTGCAGTAGATTTAAGCTTTTTATTACCATGTGCTGAACATAATTTAAAAAAACATTGTACACTCAATTAGATTTATTTGTCTAAAAAAAACAGAGGTAAAATGTTAGATTGTAACGAACCTTCTGATGAAGCGCGTACATAACAATTGCACTTATTGCTCGAGAAACACACGGCAATATTCTCGGCGATTTAACGATCGGTAATGAAATAGCGGCGGCTATCACAACTGATAGGGAACCTTTTAGAAAACATTCTATTGCTATGTAGAAAATACAACGTAAAAAAAGATAAAAGACGTCGACGTCTGGAGATTCCTTCAGTGGAAGTAGCTGGAGATGGAGTAATTCAGTGGCCCCTATGGTCAGAAGATCGCCAAAGGTGCTAAATGGAGGGTTGCAATCAAAAGTCACAAATACTTTGCCAAAAATGCAAGTGCCATTTGGGTCTAAATAAAGATAGGAACTCTTTTATAACATTCCACAAGTAAACGGTTTCTATCTTATTTTTGATTATATTTTTTTGCAAAAAAATGTGTTATTTAATAAAATGAATCTTCACGCCCATATCCATATCCCCGAAAAGGCATAGGAATTGTAGGCAGAGGCACAACCAGGGCACCCACAATGTGGCAAGCCTATCGCAAACCGGGCACATATCCAATCCCGAGCAATATTTTTTTTATTAGAAAATTAGAAAAACCCAAGTTTTTTGTAGTTGCTCGACCCGAGATTCGAACCCGGGACCTCATGCAGTCAAGTACAACAACTGAACCGCTAGACCACAGAGGCGACATTTTTATAATTTACCAATAACGTATTTTTTTTTTGTTTAAGCTTTTTCACTATGTATCTTTATTGAGGCCCAAATGGCACTTGCATTTTTTAATTTTTTTTTAACAATTCTGTTTACATTTGGAAACGTTCCAAAATATGCAACGAGTGTCTAAAAAAATTTTAATTCCTACCTATAAAAAAAAATTTGTTATTTTTACAGGAATGTACGCGATCTGAAAATTAAGAGACTCAGATCCCGTCCTGAAATATTTTTTCAGAACGAAAAGCGAGAACTCGAGCAAACGTTTGTGACGTCACACTGAATTCAAAACAAAGAACACCCCCAGTCGATGACCTTGACTATACCTTCGGTTACGTAAGGTGTTGATGATCTCTACCGGTTGTTTTTTGCATCCTGTTTTTAGCAATACCTGT
This sequence comes from Calephelis virginiensis, assembly GCA_002245475.1. Lineage (NCBI taxonomy): Eukaryota > Metazoa > Arthropoda > Insecta > Lepidoptera > Riodinidae > Calephelis > Calephelis virginiensis. The sequence continues at coordinate 19,360 of NJDC01002469.1, forward strand.
GGGAAATTTCAGGTTAATTAAAAATTCCGTATTAGGACTTTGGTAATATAAAGAATCCTATAAAAGAAATTTTGGCAAGGCTGGCACCATCACTTTACCCCTTCTTTACAACCAACATTACCGATAAAATGTACTCCGGTTCCGATCGTAACAGGCAAAGGGCGAAAGTGGACCGCCTTAAGGATCAGATCCGATCTTTAGAGTGTCAATCAAATAGACGGGACCGTGACAGGAGGTATGTGGAACGGAACTAAACCGTGTGAAGTCAGACTATGAAAGTATGAAGCGCGAGCTTGAAGTTATGGTGGACAACCTGCGCTCCATCTTCCGACCGCAGTTGAGATAATGTAAGTACCACCTTTCATATTTCTTAGCTTCTTTAAGATTAGTTTATAAATTACAGTATTTACCTTTCAGTGAACACCCTAGTTTTCCTGAATACTAATAAGTCTGCAAGAGTTCCAGGCGTAGGTGTATAGAGGTATATAAGACGGATTCTTATCAGTAAGAAGCTTATTGAACTTAGGCAAACAGCTTAGGACTAAACAAGGGTGAAAAAAACTATTAAGGCAGCCTTGAGACGTGGCTAAACATTGCCGTGACTGTATACATATTGTTTGTTAGAATAGGTGATTTAATTCTTCGCACTTGAAGGTTAGTCTTTGTGCTTAAATACTAAGAAAGCTTCAGTCTTTCTAGATTATTTTGTTCATAAGGTTGTGCTATGATGTCAGTGAAATGTGGTCTTTGGATTTTTAAGAAAACCCACCTGGACGCAAAAAGCTTTATTGAATTTGTGAGTACCCTGAATTCCTTCACCCAATAATTGCGAGGTGTTTTTAATTACTAAATATAAGTGAGGTAAATCGGTAACTCATTTATGAAAATATGTATAAATTGTCAATTGTTTGCGTCATACCAAAAAATTGTGGTTTGCAGCTAATGGTTTCAAATAATAATGGGAACATTGTTTTCAAATAGGTAGCATGATTCAATTTATAATATTTATATAATATAATATGTGAAATATTTAACAAATATTTTTCTACTATTGGACCTATCCTAGCAAATA
>NJDC01002470.1:0-12301 GCA_002245475.1 Calephelis virginiensis
AGATCCTTAATTAAAGAGCGCTTTCGTGTCAGCATGAGAACAACGACATGGCAGACTGCAGTAAATAATTTATTACTGTAGCGTTTAATTTATAAACTACCCCTTTTAATATATCCTTTTATAAGAAACTTGTTCAAAATTTAAAATGTTTAAAAAAATATGACGCAGGAACGATTATAATCTTTGTTCTTCTCCGCTATATTATTTGTGCATAATTGATAATAATTTAAAAAAATCCTTGGACAAATTACCCAAGTTGAATCTAACCCCAAATTAAGCAAATTAAATGCTTGTGCTATGGGTGTTAGTCAACGATTCGAATACATAGTAATATTTAAATAGATACCAGAATCAATTTAATAAACACCCAGTCCTGGAACCCCCTCACCCCGAATCGAACCCGAGTCTCACGGTTCTCTTCTCTCGCTCTTCTCTCTCTTCTTCTCTCTCTCTTGTGGCACCTCGCAAGGTTGAATGGATTTTTTTACAAGACTAGTGCTCATGGTGGAGTCCTGTACAGTAACTTGCACAGGTGGTAATTCTAACCGCCGTAATGATAATATCTTGTTCTGGATTTCAGGTTAAGGTAACCAGTGTAATAACAAAGACACATCATCATCTATGGAGTATACAGTCCACGGTTTTCTATTACTATCACCTCTATATGTCGGTCGGCTATCTTAAGTTTTATAATAAACTAGCCAGTCCGGCGAACTTCGTATAACTTGACTTTAATAGCAATTGTATGGACAAAATTGAAGTGTGATTTTTCCATCTTTCCCTGCATTTTTTCTTGGTTTTTCTATTCATATGATCCTTCTCTTGACAATAATCAATACAAAAAAAAAGAATCAACAAAACTGGTCAATCCGTGAGGCGATGACCACGCAAAATGCGGATTCATATATTTATATATATAAAACATAATTAGATAAATAAAATAGTTTTTAAATTGTATGTCGCCTCTGTGGTCTAGCGGCTCAGTTGTCGGACTTGCCTGCGTGAGGTCCCGGGTTCGAATCCCGGGTCGGGCAACAAAAAGAAAATTGGGTTTTTCCAATTTTCTAATAAAAAAAATGTTGCTCGGGATTGGATATGTGCCCGGTTGGCGATAGGCTTGCCACCTATCACATTGTGGGACTTAGTGTCTTCGGCTAGTCGCGGGTACCCTGGTTGTGACTCTGCCAACTCCTTCGGGGATATGGGCGTGAAGATACTTACTTACTTTAAATTGTATAGGTTCATTTGCTTTCTTACCACATCACGGAATATCAACGAGACTGATTTTGATCCGGTGAAATATTAACAGATTACGTAACGATCCAGTAGGAGTGGACATTGCAGACATAAGCTAAATTGTAAACAATGACTATACTCGAGCAAACTCCGAACCGAAACATCTTTTTTTTAGTTTTTGGCATCAGCATTAACATCTGGCATTAGCCAAGATTTTTTTTATAGAAGAGGAGGCAAACGAGCAAGCGGGTCACCTGATGGAAAGTGATCACCTCCGCCCATGGACATCCGCAACACCAGGAGTATCACAGATGCGTTTTTGCAACAAGTTGCCTGATTAAGCAATATCGGCCTTAATTCATTTAAAATTAGTCAATAGTCGCCATTGAAAATCATGTCAGGGTCTTAGGTAAAGCGATCACCTCCTTACTCAAGCTTATTTAGTGAGATTTGGTGGTGATGATTAAAAAGCACACGATAGATTAATTTCTTTATGAATAACCCGCTTAAGTGCTCAATGAAAACAATTCAACGAAATGCTACTATCAACATTTTTGAAGTGAAAACTTATTTAGCGGCGTTGCGCACTTTTTGTGGAATGGGTAAAAACTTCAAAACTTGCGTCAGATCGTCAGATCGTAAGACAGCACAGGGCGCATGTGCGAATAAGACGGCGCGAGATCTAAAATAAAACGTAAATTCATTGCTGTTTTTGTATTGCTTAGATATTGCCGAAGAGTATAGGATTTAGCAATATATAATACAATATTCCTACCATTACATTCTCACAAGACAGCATGATAGCAGATACGTATAATATCAACAGACATTGCTCTATTAGTTCCATCTTGAAAATTAGCTTTATGTGTAGACGAGCAATGCTCGTTAAATACAGATAAAATGACGAAGCTCCTAGCCGTCACGTGGTCTTACTTAAACGAGTTTTTGTCAAGCCAAACGCAGGTTATTGATATGAAAATAGTATTTGTGCATAAATGATAGAACTTTCATACTGATAATTAAAGCACTTCGTGCAAAATGACTCCAAAATATCAAAAATGAACAACGTTAATATTAAAGCTTTCACTTCTGCCGGCACTCCCGGAGTGCAACCCGGGTTTTATTTTTATTTTAATTGACTAATGTGTTGCCAACCTCGCGGTTTTTGCAAGTCACTAGACTTTTAGGTACTAAATCTGACTAATTTCACTTAATATGTATGTACTTATGTAGGTAAACGAAATTCGATAATCACGAATAAAATAATTAATCGCCTCTGTGGTCTAGCTTTCGGGCGTCGGACGTGACTTTTTGAGGTCCCTTTTTGAGGAGGTATGTCAAGTTCTAGTAATAACCAACACTTGTGACTGTCACACTAGTCCCTATTATCACCTCTGTGGTCTAACGGTCGGGCAGCAAAAAGAAAATTTGGCTGTTCCAATTTTCTATTAAAAAAAACTTGCTTGGGATTCGATATTATGTGCCCGGACTTCGGCTAGTCGTGGGTGGGCCCTAGTTGTTTCTCTGCCTACAACTTCGGGGATATGAGCGAGAAGATATTTTTTTATACTAATCACGAATGATTTATAAAGCAGATACTTACAAATTATTATTATGATATTGCAATATTAATTATATATATTATACATGCTAAAAAAAGGTTGCAATGTTTTCACTTGATATGTGCGTAAGCAACGCTTTGTGGCTAAGATTTCAAAAATATATCAAAAATATTTAGCGCCTTAATTTTTTATGAAAGCAATCTATCTTTATCGTTAGTTGTATGAAAGAAATGTTAGTCATTTCGATAGCGTTTTTGTTTTTATTGCACAACTCAAGTATAGCTGCTGTGGTTTAGTGATCCAAGTGATGGACTTGGCTTTGAACATTTGGCTTACAACTGAACAATAAAAAAAATCAATTTTCTAATAAAAAAACAGCCCGGGATTACAAGTGCTTGTTGTGATAGAGGTCACATTGTAGACTTAGTGTCTTCGGCATGTCGTGGGTACTCTGGCTACGCCTCAGGCTAGAGGATATGGGCGTAAAGATACTATTTCCACTTATCTACCCCATGTTAGTCCTGAATCCTTTGCATAATAGTCCATACTAGCCTTCCTGTGCTAGGCAGCTCGTAAAAGGCGAGCTTAGTCTTACCGTCACTAGTACTATGATATCTGACTAGGTGGTAGAGTTTCGCAGTTGATACCCTGGATTGGTACCTCCGCCTTACCTATTCCTGCCGCATCAACATCAGTGCTTGCCATTGACCTGTTCCGGTTGAGGATAAGGTAGCCGGTAAACTTACTTTTGCTCAAAGCCTAATATCCCGGCTTCAATAAATTTTAAAGAAAGAAAAAATTTCGCCCCAGACAGGATTTGAACCAGTAACCTTTCGTCTCAAGCCGACGAATGCTCTAACCAATTGAGCTACTGAGGATTCAAGTCCCGTGGCGAAATTTTTAATTCCTTTCTAACCCGTTAACGCGGGTAGTTATGTCCTATAGATACACAATTCTGAGTACCCACCAAATGAGTTCATCATTACAGATGAAATTCACATTTTATAATGGCCATAACTTTCGTTTCTCGCAACGTATTTATAGAAATTTATCCCAAGCACAGGGCAAGTGCTAAAATAAAAATACATGCCGGCTTCAGTTTGGCATCGCATCATTACCGTCTCTGGTGTCTCTTGGCACCGTGAATTTCTTACCATAAAGAAATCCGTCTGCTTCTTTCCCTTCTAATGTCATAAAAAAATATAATTCTAAAATAACCATACTGTACGTGATATACAATCAAGAGAATTAGATGCTCGCTGTATGTTTAAATTTTTTTAGCAAAAAGAGAGGTGTTATAAGTTTGACTTGTCTATCTGTGTGTCTGTGGCATCATAACTCTCGAACGGATGCAGTGATTTCATTTTTTTTTTGTTTAAAAGGTAACTGCGAGTGTTCTTAGATATGTATGATGAAAATCGGTTGAGCCGTTTAAAAGCTGGGGGGCTGAAATTGGGGAGATTAACCGAATCTCTGCAAACGTACTCGGATGTCTTTTACTTTTATAGGGCAACTAAGTTCTTTTGTCGGAGTTTTTTTTTTTAATTTTTAATTTAATTTTGGATTATTTGTTTAAAACATATTCATAAACGGTATATGAGCCTAAAATGGACAGAGAATTCAAGTTCCTTCCTCTAGGTATCTTTATAAACCGTGTTAAACACGGTATTTGAATGCCATATGAATGTGGACTTTCATAATAGGACATGACGGTGGAGTAAAGGAGACAAGAATTTTTCAATCATCTGAACCTCTGTGGACTAGCGGTTCAGGTGTTGGACTTGACTGCGTGAGGACGCGGGATCGAATCCCGGGTCGGGCAATAAAAAAAAATTTGGTTTTTACAATTTTATATTTAATTAAAAAACCTCTTCGGGGATATGGGCGTGAAGATACTTTCTTATTTTATTTTATTTTATCTGAACCTTAACTCGAAGACGCTGCTGTTTTTTCTACACAGTGTGAATTCTTTGTTAGTACTAGAAGCAAAATATTTAGATATCTCGCAGTGAAGCATTTCTAATTAATGAGTTTTCTTGTTTGTATTTGTATAGCAGATTTTGTAATTAAATTAAAAGCTTTTAGACGATGGTTTCAAATAACTTTGAATTCTCATTTCAAATGTTTATGTTAATTAGTACTTCGCATTGGTTCGATTTCTGTTTTGCTAAATTAAATACGGTTTCTTGGGAATTGTGATATGTTTGGCATATAATATAATGGCACATACTTTCAAGTCACTGTGAAATATTTGAAGCTGTTACATTGAAATAAACATATTATCTACAAGTAATTGCATTGGTAGATAATTATAATATCTGTCAAAGACATGGTTATTATTATGTTATTATGTTTAAGTTATTTACATACATATTTTTATTTATTTTATACTAGCTTTCCCGGCCAATTTCGTTCCACTTTTTTGTGTGTATGGGAAAACATGAAATGTTTTTCCTATATTTCCTTTTCTATCTTTTAAACCTCCCCCGGACTGGAACAAATAATACAAAACTAAAATTAGCCAAATCGGTTCCGCCGTTCTCGAGTTCTAGAGAGACTAACGAACAGCAATTTTGTATATAATGTAATGTAATACAAACTAGTGTCAATTTAAACCTTGGGTTACTTTAGTCTACCAGTGTTTAGCCAGAGTCAACGTAGAGTAAATTGGACACAGATTTGCATCCCCATTGCAATTTTATAGTTGTTTTTCTTTCAATTACAATAAAGATTGTTTCAGAAAAAATTGCCTACTTTTCAACTTAGCAACTATATAATCAGGAAATCAAATTTTATAAAAATCGTTCCAGCAGATTGGCCCTGCAAGAGCAGCAGACGGATTGACAGATCTTTGACGGATTTCAGATAGAGAGATTGATCTTCGTATTCATTATAATTGTAATAATTAAAAGGGATTATAGAAGTATGGATATAGGATTCGGGATGTAACAACTCTATCGCTCGTTTATGGTAAGATTATAATTTCGTTTTATTATTTCACCAGGTTAGTTGGTCACAATCACCTAGAAGAATACAGTAGTTTGCCCGGATTGGTACCTTACCTTTTCCTGCCAAAATGTCAATGCCGATACGAGGAAGCCGGAATACTTGCACACGTGGCAAGATACAGCCTGTCGCCAATCCAGGACAACGTCATTTTTATTGTAAAATTGAATGCACATTTTCCTTTTTAGTTTTTTTTGACCGACCTGGGGATCAAACCCCAAACCTCAAGAAGTTAACGCCTCAAAAAGTCCTACGCCGGAACGCTAGACCACAAAGGCGATCTGCCTCTCCTGTATTTGTATACAGAAGAGGTAGAATTTTAAAAATGTTATTTGTTAAGTTTCAGAGAATGTTCCTCCTACTTTTTGTTTTATACAATTATTTATACTTACGTTTTGAGAATCATTCGTGACAGAAATCTGGAATACAAATTGCGTTAAATACAAAAAAATATGACTGAAATTTAGATAAAAACATTGTTAGTATTTTGCCGAAACCGCCCCAGGTGTTTCGTTGCTCGTTAAATTAAATTCTATAGAGTGTACTTTTAGTACCTACGGACCGTTTTCATGAAGGGAACTTATTCATTGTTGGACTATTCTTAGTTATTTACTAAAAAACAAATTCGTCTTAAAGTCGCCTCTGTGGTCTAGTGGTTCAAGTGCTGGACTTGACTGCATGAGATCCTGGGTTCGAATCCCGGGTCGGGCAGCAAAAAGAAAATTTGGTTTTTGTAATTTTCTGATAAAAAACAATATTGTTCGGGATTGGATATGTGCCCGGTTGGCGATAGGCTACCTATCACATTGTGTATGGGACTTACTGTCTTCGGCTAGTCGTGGGTGCCCTGGTTGTGCCTCCGCCTATCTCTTTGGGGATATGGGCGTGAAGATATAAATTAATTGTTAGGTTAAATTTCAACAGAAAATCAGAATTTTTATAATATGATTTCTAAGTAACTATGCAAGTATCTTGACGGCCGTATTCCCGAATAGGTAGGAAGAGCAAACAAATGTTACCCAATATTAGCTTAAGTTACTAAAAAATGGGACAAAAATAGTAGAAATTTATTGCCATCTGGGCACTGAAGTAATTCCGGATGACATTGTTTGTTAAGGACAATTGAAAAACCATATTGTAAGTGGGCCGACCCCTGAATAAAATCCAAGACTTCATGTAGCCAACGCCAATACTAAACCGCTACACACCAGAAGTAATAAAAATATAATTTCTGATATACAAACCTTGTAAATATTTCAGTTCAATATTATTTGTTTTCAGGTAAGGTTTAGATGTCCGCACTTTTTGAGGATTTTATGAAATACTTAATTATTTTTTCACCTGACGACCTCATCAATGATTTAACTTGATGTTGATATTATTTATGTGGGACCATTTGGAAACCATTTCCTATGTTTAGAAAAATATTTACAAAATTCTCCAATGCCATAACTGGACTTGGTTTTTTAAGTTTTACTTCGCTTAGTTATTTATTGTAAAACTTAGTAAAAAAAATTATTAATAGGTATATTGAAGTAATTTAAATTTTAAATGATAGTTGTATGATATCAAATCCATCGCCTACAATAAGTACTATTTATTTTATGCGAACACATTATTATACACATACTATAAAAGAATCCTTATTTCTCTTCGTCATTGCATTACGCGTGAACGAAGATACCAATTTTGCTATATTTTGTCTTGCTATTTGTTGCTGAGAGAAAGTTAGTACATAAAAACAACATTCATACTTAGAAGAGGACAAAATATGTCGGCTCAGCTAGGTTAATTTAAAAATGCAAATGGAGGGTTTTTTGTTTGTGGCAGTTTTAGGGATATGTAATCAACTGCGAAAAAGAGGAGGTTCTTAATTCGACTACAAGTACTTACCTTGCCATCAGAAGAGTCACGTACTTGTTTGTTGGCCTCTGATGTAAAGGAGACTGGAGAATGGCATAGGCTAAATTTTATCCAGATATCAAAATAAGCTTTTGCGACAAACTTTTTTAGAATAGTGTATTACATCCCAGGGCCAGGAAAATTAGAAAAATGTCAGATCATTTGCTACTAATACGTGATTTGATACCATCTTTTTACTGCCCGAGGTGAGTATGCTATTTTTGAGCTCGGCGGAATCGAAAGTTGCCATTTTCCGGTCAGAGCAACAGGTTCTCAACAGCAGTTTCAGTTCTCGAGCAGTAAAACACTCAGATAATATTATGTTTGTCGGCCTTGGCTTACTATAGGCCAATAATTGTCCGTGATGTGACTCCTTATTTTACTGCCCTTGGAATGTTAACTAAAATACTCACTAGCGCCGCGCACGCACCCTGAAATGGTATTTGTGAGTGTTTTTTTATAAGAAAATAATAGTTAAGAAAACATTTTATTAAGGTATTTATTGCTCTTTTTATTTGGTTATATCAGGTGAAAAAAATGTGATAACGATTAGTGTTTTCCTGTAACAGTAATTGGTACCTCCTGGAAATTGCGGGAGTTTGGACGCAAGCTTTTCAAAGCGTGGGCCAAGTTATAGACTTTAAGTTTTATGATTTGTGAAAAAAAATATTCATCGCTTACTATAAATTTTAAAGAAAGAAAAAATTTCGCCCTAGTCAGGATTTGAACCTGTAACCTTTCGTCTCAAGCCAAAGTCAAGTCAAGTCGTGTAAAAAAATCATCGCTTAACTAAGCAATTTGTAACTAAAATAAAAGTAATATTTTTTTTGTTAGCTAACTGTATAGTTTTAATACGGTTTCAACGAGCGCCATGAATCTTCAGGTTTTTTTATAAATATTTGCTTGTAGTTAGGAAAACAAGCACAATGAATTTCACGTGGTGATAATGAAAACCACTTTTTGCAGTTTTCTACAAAAATCGACTATAACTATATATTTGTTTTAAAAATTTGCGATATAGTCATTCCTTTTTCGAAAGATAGAATCTTTTCTAAAATGGTCCCCCATAAATTTTATCAACAGCCTACTAGTCGTTTTTGTTTTACCCTTGATAGTGCTAATTTTTTCACTTACCTTGACGACCTTAGATTCATTAGATCAAACATTTTTTTTAAAGTGTTCATTTTAGAAAATTGTAAAAAGTATGCATAAGTTAATATAACTCAAAAATCACTAGTCGGACCATAAAATAACTAATATGGCACTATCTCGGCATCATGACCTATATTTCTAAAAAAGTTATATTAATAACGGTTGCCTATTAATCAAGTAATTGCGTAACAATCGTACAAGAAAGACGTACATTTGAATTGAGAACCTCCTCCTTTTTTGAGTTTATTAAAAACACAGTTCGCATATATAAACTACTCGTAACAATAATATAATTACGTCCAATCAAAAACTGGAAGGTTAAGCTTACTGGCTATTGGCATACTTTAAACTAGAACACGAAAGTAACAACTATGCAACGCGAATGCCAACTAGTCGCCTCAGAACTCTATTAAATATGTAATGAAGAAGGATATAATAAAAATATATACTAATACTTAAATTATGCGCTTCGACTTTACACTTTTTACTCTATTTACAGTTTATACATTTATTTTCAAATTAGCTGACCTAATCTAAATTTAAGCGAAATAATTAATTATATGTAATGATAACTCTATATAGATATCTTCAAAATACATTCCGATTTCAGAAGCTTGCCGAATGTAGCCGAAGCACATAATTTGAATAGTACTACTGTACTCAATATTGTGCATAAAATATGTGTGTAAGATATATATGTGTAATCATGAAAAAAAACAAAAAACAAAACACAAGACAAAATCTGTACGTGAAGAAGCTACGAGCTATTTCGAACTTTTAAGCTTTAAAATAAAAAAAATGCATCCTTCCAAACTGCATCCGTCTAAAAGTTAAAATGCCATGCCAACATCTCTCTTTTTGATGTGCTTAAAACTAATACCACTTAGATTACGAAATAATACACCGTATTTTTTTAAATTATCCATCATTCACCTCCCAGTTCGTCTACTAGGTCTTTGTTATTAAGTCTTCGTCATCAGAAAATGTAAAGAGGTCTATTTAAGACGAATCTAAGGAGCCCGAACTTGATAGATTTTCTAAAAGGGATTCAAGGGTAGCGTCTCCTATCTTCGAGCTCTATCATTAGACCAGCTAAATTTCAGTACCAGGATTCGTTTGTGCTTTAACTATTAGGTCTTACATGCTTTGAAAAGTGAAAATAGAAAAAAAACAGACACAAACACATACATACACGCTTTGTTTTGCATCGGAGCCTTAAAGTAGCACTTTTTTACTTAACTCGTCTTTACTTTTCTTGTTATTGTAAAAAATAAAACAAAACACCAACATAAAACTAGAAAAACGCTTCCTCTTTTCATATGAACCACACACTCACACTGGCTGTTACATTATGGTGTGCGTGTTCAGAATTTTATGAGCGTCCAAATGAACCTGAAAATGTTATTTCTCCCGAACATCTGTTTAATTATGCCAAAAGGTCTTACCAATGGGATTTTCGTTAAATGGATAATGGAGTTTTGTTTCCCTTTTAACAAGATTCTGAAATGTGTGAAATTATTAAAAAAGTTCACGCTTTTCTTTAGTATTATAAAATAACGAAAAGGCACACGGATATCCTGATAGTAATAGACAACCGTGACCTAGAGACACCGTAGATGTTTTGAGTGCGTCACTAACCCGAGACCAGGCTGCTAGAGTAACCTACAAGAACATGGCATAGTTACTCTGGCGGCAAGAATAGTCCCTACTTCTCTACTAGTTAAGCCTTAACGTAGGGCAATGCAGCAATCAAATAAAGAAGCTACTCGTAATATTATGAATACGAAAATTGCGCTTCTTTTCGGTTATGTTTTCAAGCCAAAACCGCTGGACCGATTTTGATGAAACTTGAAAAGCTTATAGTTAAACATCGAGCAAGCTCAACACAGGCTACTCTTTTATAAAATAAACCCGCAACGACTATAGTCAGGAATGAAAGTTTGTATAAAAATAATGTAGAAATGAATAATGCCGTCCGAAGTAACTATTCTGCGCTGCGAAACTTGCAAGTTGACAGCTAGTTAATAATAAATTAATGATTACTTCAAGCCTTTGGATCAAACTCAAGGTTTTTCTCATTATAATTACAATTTAGTTGCTGTATTTCACCAGCATGGTTTCGGGCTTCTTTAAAAAATTAAGATAACTTCTGTCTGCTAGACAGGTCGACAATATCCTAAACATTGTGACTCCGAATAAAGTTTAGATATAATCAAGCTTTCATAAAATATAAGAGCTTACTACTGACATATTAGCTGATAAACCTAATGAAAACTCTAGATACAATAAATCCAAAATTAAAAATTTTCAATGTATATGCAAAACCTTTATATTATGTTGTTAGGAACCTTCTCGATCAAGTCAGTTTTCAAACATAAAAGAAAACCGAACCCAAATCGCACATCGGTCAAAGATATAATCATATACACATAGATATTTCTAACTGACAACACCCTTTTTTTCTTTTTAAGATTTTATTTTTAAGGTAAAAAACATTAAACATGTAATAACCACACAATAGTGTCGCATCAGTGATCTTGCTGATGATCCGTTTAACCCATTCTTACCTTTGAACCCCAATAATAACAATAGTGGCAATACCTGCCAGGCTGGAAGATCTATTCTACACAGTTAACTCAGACTAAAACTAAGGAATAAATCAAAGTCAAAGTTCAAATAATTTTTTTTCACATTCATCAATATAAAGATTCTTGTTACGCGTCTATATAAATCTAAAAACTACCGCCGGATCGGAACGCGGCCACTCATTGAGAAGATCCGGCGAAAGAAACTCAACAGCAGGTTTTTTTTTCTTATAAATCTTATTTACAAAAAATTATGACATATATAACTTGTAGAAATTTGTATGAGGATGAATTCCAAGCATTTTTGTCTTCTAAGTACTTTGAAATCTTATACTTACCAAAAAACATAAAATTAATTTTTCTTTAATTCTTTAATATACTCGGAAAGTTTATTGTAAAAACATATACAGTGCCCATGAAAGAATAGCTAATTCTGAGAGGATGAGACTTATGCACAGCAAGATTGTTTTTATTCCTCGTATTTACAGAATGTTTTTTTAGAATTTTTCACACAAATTTATATTTTTATGAACATACAATATTTATTAGGTAAGGTTTAGGTAATTTAAAAAAATCCAAGCAAAAACTCGCCAACATTATACTTGTGATGTATACCATCCTAAAGTTTTAACTAAGATTCCGTAAAACAGCTACCAAAAAGCAAGATGCGCTTAGCCCAGCAGAATAATTCTGGAAACTTTTAATTAGTTCCTCATTAATCCCGCCCTTGCTTTAATGATCTTTTATTTTCCGACATGAGTTTTCATTATGTCTGACTGCAAGACGGTACTTCAAACCTTCGAAAAACTTTGATGGATATTTTATGGAAAAACCACTGCCATTTCAGCGTTTTAAAAA
>NJDC01002471.1:0-13488 GCA_002245475.1 Calephelis virginiensis
ACTACAATTGTCAAGCCATATATGTACATACTCAATGTCTCTACTACGCAAAAGAATGATAGAAGGCAGACACTATGTCTTCTTGTTTTCGACCAGCAATTCCATCATGCCAGATAAATGTAAAGGGCTTACTTTCGGAGGTAATCTTTCCAAGAGGTGCAAAGGTTTGATTGAATGTTATAAGGCGCTGACAGAAAATTGCAGCTTTAAAAGTGTCTAATCTGGGTAGCATAATTACTTTTTCGAGATCTGCACTGTAAAAAACCTGTGTACCATTTTGAGGTTGGCCTTTGTGTTCGGTGTAGAGCTTCTCGTGCTTTTGTATACCTTTGGTGATGTTGAATCCAATTCACACAAACTGTACACTCTTCTATTACCTGACAAGTAGCATCATGCGATGTCTGTTTTTTGTGGAGATTATAAGTTTCGCATAATTCACACTCTTCGTTTCCGAGTGTAGTAAAAGATTTGTTCATGCTATTTTTAACGTGTGACCTGTATAAGCTGTACGAAATAGATTTATCAGGGTAAGTCGCACAAAAATGTTTATGCATCTGAGTTATGCTAATATCACTTGGTAGGTATCTTCGCAAAGGTGCATGTTCACGCCTGGAGTGTGGTTCTAAAGGACTAAAAGCTTCAACGTGTTGATTAAGTAAATTGCGATCAAATTTCGGTGTCTTTTGGTGTTTACTACGTTTATCTGTGGAGGGATCACTGAAAGTTCTATGTAGGATCCTGTCATTTACTTTCAAATATCCTAGAGTAGAATGGAAAAATATTTTGCATACATCTATTTTAGTACCGTCCTGTTTTTTTAACGTAAAACCCCTTTTTGGGTTCCTTTTTGGTTGACTAGTAATTTTTCTTTTTGGCACTGCAACATACGTATGTGTTGCAACTTATGCATGTTGCTCTTGCCACGACATATCCCAATACGCTTTATTTATAAATTCCCTTTCTTCCTCATTAAAAAACCTCAAACATTTTTTGTAACATTTTTCGTTGCATTGCCTTGACACTATGTTTGTTTCTTTTTTCATGTTTAGCATTCGATTTTCGTTGTCGTAAAGAAGTATCATATTTTTTTCGTTTTCGTGGAGGTTGCAATATCTCAGGTAATATAGAACAGTAATCACCATCAACAGTTTTGCTACGCTTGCGGAGGAATAATCGCTCGGGTATAGATTTTTCGCAGCAAGTAGCATTAATTGAGTGTCTACGTCCCCGCTTCAAAGTATGCTTATTATTAAAAGTTAAATGCTTTGTGATATCACTTGAAAAGTTAGTTCGTGACCTATTCTTCTTTTTTTGAATAATCTTCTCGGACACATCTGACATGTTGCTTTCAGAGGAATCAGATGGACAGTAGTCTTTGTCAAGAACAGAATCATCTAAATCAAAATCTTGTAGACTAGTTTCAAAAACTACATTTGTACTTAAGTTAAATAACTACACTCAGCGCCCGCCGGCGCTGGCGCTGGGTGTAGTTATTTAACGGCACTATAGGATATCACAGTGATATAACGACAATTACTCAAATATTTAAGGACTAATATTTTTTTAACTTTATTTTTAAAATACCATTATTGGCTTATAATGTACAATAGATAAAAATATTTTTAAATCAAATGTTAAGCTATATTGCCGTTAAGCTTCGTGAGCCACATTTAAGTCTAACTATTTCAGTTTACGGCGTTATTGCGTAACAAACGTTATCGATACGTATTAAAAAAGAATAACAATAAAACAGTCAAAGTCTTTAACCTCTTTCTAATGTGCAAAAGAACTTACAACGGCAATCTAGTGAAGCAATCGTAAAAAAAATAATTATCAAAATATAAGTTAATGAACTGTAGCGGCTATATTGACTCTTAAAGTTACTTAACGACATTTATGCTTATCGCATACGAGAAGAAAAAATATTTAACGGCATTGTTATTAAAATTATTTCTTAAACTATTCAATATTTAAAAAATCGCGTATTACAGGTCGATAGAGAATTTTTTTCTTTATAATATTACATTGAAAGTTGAAATTCAATCAAATGTCAGTTAACGGCATTCTAGTTATGCTACGGCAGTATAGTATAAATGCGAAAGTTTGTGAGGATTGATGTTTGCTACTCTTTCACGTACAAACTACTGAACGTATTTAGATGTAACTTTTTACGGAATATAGTTGACGCATCAAGATAACATATAGGCTACAATTTACAATAAATGTTCAACGTGTTTCAAAATACAACGATAAACCGATACCAGGTAATGCAAACGGCGGTGACTACCCAGGGAAAAATAAGAAAAAAAATTATAAAAAACTTTGAAATTGATATCCTGTACACTATGTTTAGGCTATGACTAAAATTTCAAAAGAATACTGTTATTTCTTTTTGTATTAGGGACCTAAAAAACTTGGTGTGCTCAGTAAAGCGAGACAGTATTTCAAACCATCGCTTACAACTATATAAAGCGCAAATTCGGCCTCATATGGAGTACCTACTGTTTTCAACTCTGGGCAGGGGCTCCACAGTACCAGTTCCTCCAGTCAATGACCGGGCAATTACCAATCGGCTTAATTCTTTAGCGTTGCGTAGAGATGTTGGGTCACTCAGTGTTCTCTACCGCATCTATCATGGGTAATGCTCTGAGGAGTTATTTGGTTTAATTCCAGCCTCTGATTTCCACCTTCGGACATCGCGTCTGAGCTTAAGGTATCATGCCTATCATCCAGATGCGTGGCGGTCTACAACTGTGCGATTCCGAAGACATTTTTTACCCCGTATAACACCTTTGTGGAATCAGTTACCGAGGGCGGTATTCCCAAACGATTATGACTTAGGAACCTTCAAGAAAAGAGCGCACTCATTCCTTAAAGGTCGGCAACGCATCTGTGATACTCCTGGTGTTGCGGATGTCCGTGGGCGGAGGTGATCACTTTCCATCAGGTGACCCACTTCCTCTTCTATAAAAAAAAAAGAAATCCTGTGTGAAGCTGGTACAGGCTGCTAGTAGTTTTTTCTTATATTTGAAATACGTATTACCTGTATTTTAGTAAAAATGTAACCTAGATTCCTAGTGAGACCCCTATCCTTAAATCGGTTTTAAAAATATTATTGTTAAAATTAAAAAAATTAAAGCGCTTCGAACGCGGCTGGTAACCGGTTTCAATAGAATATGAACTAGATTTTAAGTAAGGCCCCTCTCAAAAACTACTAAATATAATTCGTAGATTATTAGTAGGTACCTACGTATAGATTGTTAAATAAAATGTAATGCTTTTTAAGGTGAACTACCTCTGTTTACCCCTCCCGTGGTGATAAGCCGCCCACCACAGTCGCTAATTGATCTACATTCTCAAGTGAGTTCTGTCTGTATTATGTAAGTATAATAGAAATGATACTAATCGTAATGCACTTGAGACTAGCATTGAGGTAGGTAAGTACAGATAGGTTTCGACCCCTTTTTTAAGTTTATCCGCTCACGTCTTTGTATCAAATTTATTCTTTAGAGCACAGAACAATATCAGATTGGTAAATACCTGTTACCTTACCTGTTACTGTTACCTTACGTTACCTGTTAATATCGGCAAAAGTGTAAGTACGGAAATCACTATCATCATAAATAGATACCTAACATATTGCAGTAAAAATAATCAAATATTTTAAAAATTCACTGTGACGTTTTGAATGAATCTTAGAATTTAGAATTACTTTTGATGGCAAAAGACAGTGAACAAGAACGTGGCTCCTCTGACGGTAAGGGATAACCACAATCTATGGACCGTAGATGTGGTAGGTGCGTGACTGTCCTGTGGAAATAGTGGTAGGGATGCTATGTTAATTGTGTATGTTCTTGTATATAGGTGAAATGAAACAAATTAAGGTAGAAAAAAAAATTGTATTGCTTACATAGTTTTTTAATGCAGCCTAATAAACATAAAATAATAGAATCACAAATGTCAAAAAAATGTGGAACGCTTCACGATTTTGCGTGTCATCCTTGCGCAGGGGCCATGCTAATCTTCTCTGTATCGTTCCAATTTTAGTATATGTACTGCCGAAGCGAGTACATTGAACTTATTCAACTTTTTGTATATATACTGCAAAAAGATAAAAAATTTGTTAGCGCGATGCAAAATTGAACACATTTTGTTTAGTAATATTAATATTTTTAGTGCTTGATTTTAAGTACTCTTTCAATTGCATTAATTTCAAATGTTCATTTCATAAATACACATATTTAGCTATTTATGTTGGTAAAAGATAAAGTTTTTGAACGTATGATAAATATTTTAGTATAGCGCCATCTATTGTATAATAAAGGTACTATATTCTTGAAAATCTAAATAAAGCCATTTTAAGTAAAAGTAAATAATATAGTCTCCTATTCATATATAGACGAGTAAAAAATAAAAAGTGTTTCATTGTTAAAGCTGAATATATGTAGATTATTTTGATAGATTTTTATTACGAGTATGGAACGGGTTATCATTATTTAGAAGATGTGTCTGCAATCTCCAATTTCAATACTAAATAGAAGCCATGTTTCGTCAAAATTGAAAAATATTAGCAGAGAATATATTCTCGGTTGATTAACAAAACAAACTTATAGTTTCGAGCGTTAAAACTATAGAAATCAACAAATGTTTCTTTTTTCATCTACTACCTATCTTTATTTTATTTTTTAAACAATTATTTAAATTTATGCCAGTTTGTTATGGTGGTTCAACACATGGCTATTCATGTACTTAGCTAGGTACCTCGTTTGTTGTAGTTGCCAAAATAAAAAAAATACGTATATCACTTATTAATTGTCCGTAGGTACGTTGAGTTATTATTTTTTGCTTCCAAAAGGCAAATTTGCTTTACTACTAAATCATAGTGGATGTAGTGTGTAGAATACATTACGTTTATACAGAATGAAAGTTGCACTTACAGCTTGTGTGAGCTAACCATATGTAGCCAGTTTATTTGCGTGTTTACATATTATCTCCTTTGATGTGCCTTGTAAAACCGACAGAGGTTCGGTAATCCGTATTTGTTATAAGCTATCCAAATAGAGCAATAAATATGGCAAATATATCAACTACCCACATTTAAAAGTTTTTTTTTCAAATACAATAATAACGCAAACAAATAGCTATGTGTCGAGCCACCTTTAGAGGTAAATGGTAGGTAATTTCTGAATTAACAGATCGATTTTGATGATACACTGGACGTTTTATTGTGAAGTGAGTTGGAACATTTATTCTGTGGAAAGATTATTCTTTAATTCGATCGTTGAAGCGGTTTCCGCTCAAGACCAAATAACCGGGCAAAGTCACAAGCAACAGTTAGTACCTACACTAAAATTGTTTGATTATAGGCACAAGAAGCTGTGGAACAAAAATCATTGGCACCTCAACTCGGCTCAAGCTCCAACCAGCCTTCCATGGACAGCTTCAATCGTACTAAGAAGGTAGATCTCACGAATAATATGATTTATTCGTGATCCCCTTAGTGTTGTTATTTTTTAATTTTATTATCGTATGGTTCTATTATTGGTTGCGGTTAAAAATATTTCTCATTAAAGGCAATAAAAATAATTTTTTTTAGAGAATGGTTTTCTTCTGTCACGTGGAATCAAAATTACTCTGTCGCTGTGACCCGTGACAGAGTAATTTTGATTCCACGTGACAGAAGAAAACCAAAAATGTAATTTAAGTATGAAGTAGGTAGGTATTTATAACCTCCTACTTTAACTTTAGTAATTTGGATAAGGTAAGTGTTACACTTAGTCCAAATTCCTGAAAAGTTTAACTCCAAAATACACTCAAAATCGTCCAAATTCCTGGAAAGTTTAACTCTAAAATATACTCAAAATCGCTTTAAAATGTGTTGCAGGACAATATGGTAGTCCGTATTCCTTTCGACATTGACGGTGGGTCTTTAGGCAGTGGTGTCTCGGACCCTACGCGGGCCATCAAGCCGAGGCGAGGGAGACCTAGTTATAGGGTATGTGATCAACTATTTACGATGGTTTTACTTATGGTTACTAATGATTGAGAAATGAGATTCATTAAATAATATAAAAAGATATTTATTTCAAATCAATGTTGGGAGAATCATGCATGGACACAAGAGACACATAAATCCAATAAAATCAACTATTCCATTTACAACAAGGATTTGTTTTTTTAAAGTTAATATACCTAATATCTGGGTTTACTTGCTTTAACAAACGTTTGCTCTCTTGCGGAAAATATCAGCGCAGCCCCTCTGGGTTATATAAGAATCGACTCTACCTCCTCTACTGCTAGCCCCTGAACGCGTCACATAAAACTTACTCACTCCACCTTTTTTAAATCTTATGTTTGCTGTTTGCTACGGAAACTCTGATGTAGCAAATTCGATTAAAGATTTATTATTTTATCGATAGATGTTGAGTCAGCTTAAAATCTAAGTCATCGCAAAAATCAACCAAATGAAAGCTAAGTTAATTGTGTTAATTGTGAATCCGCTAGCACAGGTTATTTATGCAATAATATAAATTACTAGCGGCCCGCCCCGGTTTCGCACGGGTAGAAAATATACACATAAACCTTCCTCTTCAATCGCTTTATCTATTAAAAAAGCCGAATCAAAATCCGTTGCGTGGTTTTAAAGATTTAGGCATACAAAGGGACATAGGGACAGAGGAAGCGACTTTGTTTTATACTATGTAAATATAATTTATCGCAGCGTTCTGGTGGCTGGGACGGAAGTGGTGCATTCGGTCGCGCCACAGAGCGAGCTCTCCTGCGCCGAGAACAGGACTCGAGGAAAGCAATTCACCAGCTGAAACACTTGCAAAATAGACACATGCAGGTAACATTTCATGTTCAATTATTGATCAGCGATCACTTACGTTTCCTGACATTTTTGACAAGTTTTGATTCTTGATATCTAAAGACAAAAGAACCTTGTTTGTTTTTTTTTTATACTAGGTTAAATAAAAAAATAATTATATATAGTACTACTATTTAAATTATGCGCTTCGGCTATATTCGTTAAGCTCCGAAAATCTGAATGTATTTTAAAGATATCTATATAGAGTTGTTATTACATAATCAATTATTTCGCTTAAATTTAGATTAGGTCTGCCAATTTAAAAAAGTGTAAAAAGTGTAAAGCCGAAGCGCATAATTTAAATAGTAGTAGGTACTATACATATATAGGCCATATTGTTATGTATCATCTATCATACTAGTGTAGTGTGTCTATCATTTTTTTAGGATTTTATGGACAGAGTAACACTATCTCAAGCCGTAAGCAGCATTTGTGACTCGGAGACTTCGTCACACAATTATATAAATATGGATAATGATCTTCTTTACATGGATCAATCTGTCTCCTCCAATATTCTGGATCCAGTGATTCCCTATTCCAAAGAACATGCTCTTGGAAACGAAACTATTACGTCGAATTACTCATCGACGGTGACAAGTTCTGTAAACGACAACTCTGACGGCGGAATCGGAACTGCTATGTCTCAGTATGTTAATGCGTTAAAAAATGCTGGGCTGCCAACCGACCTCCCGATACTTTTTGAGTCTGGAGATGGTTCCTATATCAACGTCAATGAAAAAGTCTTACTTGATATGGTTCAAAGCAGTGAAATACAATATGAAGTTATAGAACAACCTAACATCATGGAAAAGGTATCTGATCCTAGTGAAATAAAAAGCATCGACGATCTCTCCAAATCAATCGAACGGGGCGAAATGCTCTTGGGTACAAAAAGTTATTCTTCAAGTAATAGCTACAGCAAACACAACAGTGCCCACGAAGATGCAATAAACAGTTTAAACGAAATATTACCCGACAATTTAGATTCGTTTGGAGAACAACAAAACTATGTTGTCATGGGTCACGGTATATCAGATAATAATCCCATCGATCAAGATAATACTAATGATTTTTCGTGTATTGAAAGCGACATGCAGTTTTTCACTAAATCTATGAGTGACGACGTGAAACAGTATTATCAAGAACAGCAGCTCCGTGAAACGCAAGATATGGAACAGCTATGTCCAGAAAGCACTCCCTTAGATAGCAGTTTTAACATGTCCTTGTTAGATACAAAAAGCGATCCTATTACTCAGCAATACAGTGATCTTAATACAGAAGATTTAAGAAGAAATGACGACTGTTATGATTTTACTTCACAATCTCCAAGTACAAATGAATTTAAAGACGAAACCTTAGATTACTTAATATCGACTCCAAAGCAAAAAATTGCTGATACAAATTATGACGATGCCAAAATAAGTAAGGAAAGAGAGGAAATCATAAAAGATTTAATGAATATTGAAAGTAACATGTCCTTGGAAAATAATAAAAATGCTGAGAGTCTTCATTCCATAACGGACTCTACATTCAAACATGATGCATTACAGTCAACGGGGGCTGATTACAGTCCAGAAGAGAAAGAATTGGATCACGATAAATTAAATTCTGATTTTGTAACTCCATCCAGCAGCGATTTGTTGTGGGACCTCAAAAAGGAAGGGACGAGTGAATCTAAGGTCGATGATAATCAAGATTCGCAAGCTAAAGATTTGTCATCTATTCACTCTAAGCCCGTAGATTTGTCAGAACCTGGAAAAGGTGATGAAAATTGGGATACCCCTAATTCTACTGATATTGGTAAAGAAAATGTAGACAAAACCTCAAATAGCGATTTAAATGCTACACTAAATGAAAACATTCCGTTAGCAGTTGGATTACTTCCTTTGAAACAAATCCAAGTTACGGAAGACGAAACTCAAAGAAAGAGAACGTTTGATGAGTACTTATTAAGTAATGTAGATGTAGATTCGAAATATTTAAAACGTAAGGCGAAGTATAAAAAGATGTAAAATAAACTTAATAAATTGTAAAACTAACAATTGACTTGTTTTTGATAACAGTTAATTCTTAACTATCGATTATCATATTATATACTAGCTGACCCGGCAGACGTTGTTCTGCTATGTTTTAATGTGATTTTAGTAAAAAAAATGGGGTAAGTCACCCTCATCACTTAGGGATATGATAAATATGAATATTTGGAAGTTATACCAAGCGTCGACGATGGAAAATATAAAATATATGAAAAATAGATGTTGATCGGTTTTCAGACCTACTCAATTTGCTCACAAATTTTCACGAAAATCGATCGAGCCTTTTCAGAGGAGTTCAAACACGCACACCGTAACACGAGAATTTTATATATTAGATAACATAACATATAAACAGTCTCTTTCCTAAACATACGTTTTGTTTTCGTAGGTGCCTACTAACATTTTCTCATAGCATAGCATAGCATAGCAACAGCAAATCTAGAGGAACAAAGACACCCACCACCACGTATTTATCTTTCTTTCACTATTCTTATCTCAAAGAACATCTATTTTCAAAAAGTTCCAACTTTACAGAGAAATCTGTAATACCTTATCAAATAAAAAAAACGGAATCGGACTGCCCGACACGCTTTTATATAATAGTCAACATTTCATTTTGTCTTTTTTCTCTGGTGTCCCCCTTGTTGAGTAAACGGGATATAAAGTAGCCTCTAGCCTTTTTAGAACATAAAGCACCTGTCGGCCAAATTTTATCATTACCGGCTCAGTAGATCTGGGGTGATTTGCGGCCAGACAACAGACAAAAACCACAAATATGTCCTAAAAAGTTTTTGGTCGCCAAGACTAGTAAATACCATATTTTTTTTAATTTATATATTTCAACTAGACTGTAAATACGTAGCTGAAGACTTCAAAATCTATATACTTATAATAAAACTGTAGAAGAGTGAATTCTCTACATTGAAAATATTTAAAGAAATAGGTGCAGGCGGATAAAAATTTACAGAACACATTTTTGATAACAGAATTTTTGTCTCTGTCTGGATAATGAAAGCGATTCACGCTGAATTTACTGAACCGAACGTAACGTAGCCGATTAGCACTTGTTTTTAGAAAGGTTTTTGTTTTACTTTTTATTCCGCTCGCTGAAGGGCGGATTAACGTGATCGCATGGGAGAGTTATAAGTCAAAAACTAAGTAGGGCTATAATTAAATTAGGTACACGTAGTCCGATTTATTTATTCTTTTATTTGTAGTATGCCTAGTATGCGCTGCTAATACTCATGATTTTTTTAATTCATTCGAATTGTATTTTAGAAAACAAACAATACGCGGTATAAAGTGACCAAATAACTTGAAATCTGAAAGAGAATTATTTGAACGTACCCACAGGTCATATTATATATATTTACGCCTATTAATTCTTCCCCTGCAGAAAAGGCAGAGTATAGACTAGAGTGCCAATAAACGAAGTTCATGGAGTCGGCTAGTCACAATTAAAAAATAAGGAGGTATATGTAGATATTGTCGCTAAAAAGACGCGCTCTCTCAGCTGACTCGTATATCGCGCCATCATACCCAGGCACAATTTCAAGCACAGGACCTTACACATATTTGTCAATTGTCTTTAGATTTAATTGTCCAATTCAACATTTTATCACATAAATACATCCTATAAACAAATATGTTTGGTATCACACTCACATTGCTGACCACTTTCGCATTAGTGAGATCCTAGAAAGAGGGGAATTGAAAGAAAGTAATGGTTGGTTATGTGGAAACTGGAAAGATTGGCAGATGATAGATTGACAAAACCGATGCAGGTACAGTGTGTGTGGATGGATGTAAGTACCTGGAGTGACCTAAAAAGTTTATATTCTATGATCTAATTAGTATTTGTTTCAAAATAATAATATAGAAGATAAGTAGAGCTGCAAGGATTGGGACATTTGGCACTAGGTACTCCTGTATGGGACTATTAAATAAAAGCTTATAATTTAATCAAGCATACCACTATGGTTGCACCTAAAACGAGATAAAATTTTAAAGTTACACTAATTATTGTATCAAAAAGATAATAATTTCATTCTTGTTTTATGAAAGGGAGTTGGAAGGAACACAGTTGGAAGCACTCCAAGAAATAAATAAAATACGTAAGAAAAAGTCATGTAATTTATTAACAGATATTTGTTTTTATTACAAGATAAATATTAAGGCCCTCCTGTATGTTATACAAAACCTATACATTAGCTGCCGCTTAAAAACATATAACTGCTGCCCTAGCCTTAATGTGATGAACCTAAAACACTAATTCTACTTGAACAAAAATGGCTAACTATTACATTCACAGTATAAAATCATATCTTACACTATATGTTACGAAAATGGCTCGGATTAGTTACGCATCCCTAAAATAATAATAAAATAAAAAGTCTTTTCTTAAGGTTACGAGATTCCTGATATGAAATTCATTGAAAAAGAAATAAGAGTCGATAAATTCTTATTGTCACAAAATATCTTAAAACCTATGTTTAGCTTATGTCTAGTGTTCTAGAAAAATTCAGGTATTTATTAAATCATTGAAGGTTGCTAATTTTTGTATGAAAATCGATGTGTAGTTAGTACAACATATTAAAATTATAAAACTTAGAAGCTGCCTAACACAAAATGTTCTATATATTTTTAAGACAGTGCATATTGTATAAAATTTAAATTATTTTCTCGGCTTTAGTAATGTCTACTAAGATCTGTTTCACGTCTATTTCGGGTGTTTCTATTAATCTATTTTAGATGTACAACTCGAACATTTGAAGTAAAATGTGAATATTTCACATAACAAATACTCAACCAGGAATGTGTATACATAATTTTCTTATCAAATGCATATCACATATAAAAATATATAAATATCGTTTGTAAAAAAAATAAACAGTCCTCTTTAGCAACCTACCAAAATCACAACACAAGCTTCAGTAGTGATAACAAAACAGTTAATGCAAAGCTAACTTCAAATCTCATTGTGTGTAATGAAGCGGCACTTCTTACATAATATCCAAAGGCATCACTATGGTAATCTCCCATTTGGAATGTGATAGGCGGCGAAGACATCCGCCCATCTCCTCCATTAGAATATGCTAGTACCCTCAAATTGTATGTCTTTCCTGGGGTCAAATTGGTGACATACGCCTCAAGCTTTTGCTCCAAAGGCACTAAGGTGTCATTCGCAGTACTTAAATCTTGATCTATTTCCCATACTCGAACCTGAGACAAAGAAAAATTTATTTTAAATTTTAATAGAATTCAATTTATTATAACGATTGTTTAACACATTTTCTATTGATAGTAGAACAAGTGTATTACCTAAAATCAAGTTAAGAAATTGTACGGCTAGTAGGCGGAATATAGTGCTCAGTATAAATTTTTGAACAACTAGCTAATTTACCTACATATTTTCGAACAATAAATAAACGATACAGAAAGGAATTAAAAAATTCGCTACAGGATTTGTATCCTCAGTATTGAAGTCGGCTTGAGACGAAAGAGCACAAAGTTCAAATCCTGTCTGGGACGAAATTTTTGATTTTTTTTTAAATTTGTAGAAATAATTAAATTATTATTAAATTTTAAAATTGTTAACATAGTTCCTGGTTAAAAATAATCCACGCTTACTGATTATATACTAAAGCCTATAATATACTTACTAAAGGGTATATAGGTATCAAAACACTTTCTGTCTTACGAGGGTGAATCCAAAAGTTCTAAGCCCGACCAAGAAAATGAAAGAAAAGTGGGTCTAAATTTATTTTTATTTTTCGGCATAGTCTCCATCTAGCTCGACACACTTCTTCCATCTGATCTGCAACTTACTTATCCCCTCGAAAAAAAAAAAGATTCCGGAAGGTCGGCGAAATAGTCGGTTACTGCGACTATCACCTCATCTTTGGTCGAAAAGTTCGAGCCACGCAAGTGTTTTTTTAAGTTTGGAAATAAATGATAATCTGAGGGGGCTAAGTCCGGCGAATTAGGTGGGTGGGGCAGCAATTCGTAGTCACAATCATGGATTACAGACATTGTTTCAACCGAAGTGTGAACACGTGCATTGTCTCGATGAAACAAAACTTTCTTACGCAACATTCCCGGCCTTTTTTCTTTTGTTTCTTCCCGGAGTCTTCGTAAAAGGTTACAATAATAACTAGAATTTATAGTTTGACCTTTCAGTAAATAATCTACAGAAATAATGCCCTTCGCATCCCAAAAAACAGAAGCCATGACTTTATTAGTCAATAAAACGACCTTAGCCTTTTTCGGTGTAGGAGAGTCTGATCTTTTCCACTGTTTGGATTGTTGCTTTGATTCAGGAGTATGGTGGTGAACCCAGCTTTTATCCATGGTAACAAATTTAGACAAAAAGTCCTCGGGATCAGTCTCAAAAAGTTCCAAACAGTCTCGCGAAATTGTGTATCGAACTCGTTTTTGTTCAGCTGAAAGCAACCTCTGGACCCAGCGAGCAGAAACCTTATGGAACCTTAACTCTTCCGTTATTATGTGTTGCGCCCGGCCATAACTAATGTTGATTATCTCAGCTATCTCACCAATGGTCAAACGTCGGTCACCCAGTACGAG
>NJDC01002471.1:13610-57106 GCA_002245475.1 Calephelis virginiensis
CTAGTTAAAATTAATCATTGTTATACTCAAATAATGATAAGTTTATACAAAAAAAAAATTGAATAAATCTATCAAAAGGCTTATTAAAATGGACTATATTATATTTGTTATTGAATGATCAAATTTTAGTTTACAACAAATATAATAAGAAACCTTTCATCGCATTTTAAAAAATAACAAACTTGGTCTTTGGATGCCATAACCCTTTACAACCGTCTCATAATCGAGCGTGCATCTAACTTTGAAAAAATTTAGCGCATTTTTTAACTTTGTTTTCGTAACGCAACCGGTGTTAGGTGTTACTTATACTTTTTTGTAGTAAATACAGTGTTTTTTTTTTATTTGATCCTAGGATATAAAATATTCATTTTATTTATTTATTTTAGGCGCATTGCACAATGAGGATATCTTACAAGTCCTGGGCGATGGAAACGAGTCTGACATCGAGTTTTTTAACGAGTCCGACGACTTTTCTTTAACCCTAGGATCTTCAATAGTCTAGGTGATATAGATTTTCCCGAAGATAACGCAGACAGTCAAACAGGAGATCATGTCGAAGATATTCCTATACCAGAACAACCGGCACCGCCTGCGTCATCATCATTATCAGCAAGACAACGTCGTTGTCGCTCTGGATCCCGCCCTCGTCGCTGGAATATCGTTTGAAAATAAGGAGCATGGCTACCTCAACCGGCCTATTAAACCGGTAAGACAACCTATATAATAAATAAGACATTATTTAGAAGACTATTTTAATGTGGAATTCTATGAACGAGTCAGTAATTGTACAAATATATATTTCTCTCGAAAGACTGGAGTAGAATTAAAAACTTCAAAGACTGAGATACAGAAACTTTTTGACATATATATTTTGATGGGATGTATTCCATACCCAAGACTGCCTATTTACTGGCGTAGTGGGATTTCCCTAGATAAAGTAACTAGCAAAATGAGCCGTGACCGTTTCCTACAATTACGCAACGCGCTGCATGTAGTAGAGTCTGATACGCCACCACCACCTGAACAGACATCAAATCCACTGTGGAAAGTTCCACAGTGGATTGTGGAGTGAACAACCTATGATTAATCAAGTTCGCAATGGATGTTATAAACAGGAAAATATTCCTGGTTACTACTCCATCGACGAACAGATGACTCCGTTTACTGGTCGATGCCCATTGAGACAAGTGGTAAAAAATAAACCACGACCAGTTAGATTTTGACATTTATCAAGGAGCCAGAACAATGTTCGGCGACACTAATCTTGGACTTGGACCTTCCATTCTTTTACGTTTGTCTAGAAGTGTTCCCGCAGGAAGCTGTTTATACAATGATAGATACTTATTAACAATACCTTTGATAAAAGCACGGCAAAAGCGGAATTTGTAAAGCGCAGGGACTATCACGGCGAACAGGATACCAGATAAGACAAGTTTAAAATTCAAGAAAGATGCTCAAATGTTTCGTGGTGAGAGCCCACAGATGGTTAGAGAACCTAGAGTATTAGTAAAGTGGAAAGACAATAAGTCCGTGTTGATTGCTTCTAACTGCACTGGCTCAAACTCGACCGATATCGTTAAGAGATGGGATAAGCGTTCTCGCTCCTATGTTGATGTGACTGCACCAAAAATAATTAAAAACTATAACCGACACATGGGAGGAGTGGGCGTCCTCGACCAACAGGTGGAATACTACAGGACATTCATCAAAACTCGCAAGTGCACACTAAAAGTATTGATTAATTTTTATGACTTAGCTTTAGTCAACGCTTGGCGAGCTTACAAGATAGATTGTACATTGAATAATTTCAGACGAAAAAAAAACATTAGACTTATTAGATTTTCGTCTTGAGATATCAGAGGTGTTAATGATAAAAATAGTTATCAGATACATACGGTATGACATTGAGGCTAGTAAAGCTCGATGCATCAACACCTTTCGGAATCCCAGGGTCACGAATTGGGGCTCCTACTGTGAAGACTTAAAAGGCTACGTAACTGAGGCACCGAAAACGATTAGAACTCCGGATCAACTAGAGTTTGCAAATGAAATAATGGAGACAGGGTTGATAGAAGCATATTATAACTGCCCATTAAAAGTAGTGGATGCATCAAATTCACCATGGTGGAATAGTAATCTGTTTCGACTTAGGAACAAAGCCCGGTGTCTCTTTAATAAAGCAAAAAGGGATAAAAACTGGATCGCCTACAGAGAAGCACTTACTATGTTTAGCAAAGAGTTACGGAAGGCTAAGAGAAGATCATGGAGACGACTATGTGAGGAAGTAACTAGTGCTCCCCACATCGTCAGAATCTACAAGATCTTAACCAAAACTTCATCTAAGCATTTGGGTCTACTAAAGAAACCAGATGGTACTTTCACTACCTCTGCTCAGGAAACGCTGGAGCTCATGATGTGCACTCATTTTCCTGGAGCGGTTATAATGAATAGCGATATAAGGCTACCTGTCCACTCTAGAGGTGTGAGAAAACCTAAGCCAGGAGATTGGAGAATAGCCACATCTATATCCAAACCCCCTCAAGTAAGATGGGCCATTAAAAGTTTCAAGCCCTTCAAATCAGGGGGTGAGGATGGCATATTTCCGGCTTTACTTCAAAACGACTTGGATGTCATTCTACCATTGGTGGTTAAAGTCTTCAGAGCCAGCTTTGCCTGGGGATACCTACCAAAAAGCTGGACAAGGGTCAGGGTTAAATTTATTCCTAAATCATGTGATAGAGATAAATCATTACCGAAATCATACCGACCCATCAGCCTCACCTCTTTTTTATTAAAAACTATGGAAAAGATGATTAATCTTCATATCAGAGAGAAATACCTTACTTACATGCCTCTGAATACGAAGCAGCATGCCTATAAAAGAGCAAAATCAACAGAAACTGCAATAGTAGAAATAGTTGATAAAATAGAAAGAGCAACTGAGGACAAGTAAATTGCTCTATGAGCCTTTCTTGATATTGAAGGTGCGTTTGATAACACCTCAACTGATGTCACACTCAATTGTATAAGAGCATTGACGAACAAACCACTCGATGGATAAACGCAATGCTGACACACAGAGTCGCCAAGGTAACCTTATTGGATGCGACCGTCGAAGCTCGTATCGTGCGAGGATGCCCTCAGAGTGGAGTGCTCTCTCCACTGATGTGGTCGATTGTGTTGGATAAACTACTACAAGAACTTAATGATGCGCGTTTCGATACACAAGGGTATGTTGATGATCTGCTGATCTCAGTGGTAGGGCAATGCCAAACAACCGTTTCAGAATTGCTACAATCAGCCTTACGTATAGTCGAACGGTGGTATAGACAAGTCGGACTCTAAGTCAATTGCGACAAAACCATCATCGTTCCATTTAGCAAGAGGCGCGCATATTAGACAAATTGAAAGAGCTCTCTTTCTTTGGAAAACCTATACCCTTCTCTAACGAAGTAAAGTATCTGGGCTTAACCTTAGACCAGAGATTAACCTGGAATCCGCACATTGAACAAGTTGTAAGAAAGGCTAAAACAGCTAAAACATGCAGCAGATTATTAGAACCTAAACGGGGTCTTAAACCAAAATCTTTATTATGAGTTTACACAGCCATAGTGCGACCCATTATATGCTATGGCTGTGTTGCATGGAGTAGGAAGGCAGCCCAAGCAACATGCCAAAAAACCCTATCAAGCCTACAAAGGATTGTCTGCTGTATGGCAACTGGTGCAATCCGATCATCACCCACACAACCGCTAGAGGCGATTCTTAATTTGCACCCTTTACACATTCATGTGCAAAAGGAAGCACAACTCGCAATGCTCCGCGCTGTGGAGCGAGGAAGACGCAGCTGGCAATCTTCGACACTGAGGACACTTTATAATGAACTCATAAACTACTCTATCATAGATATGCCATCGGATATTATGATAACAAGTTACGGATTTAAGAAGCTGTATAATGTTGCTCCAACAAGCAGAGAGGAATGGCTAATTTGAGTACCGCAATCCATCAAGTCAGGGAACGTCACATGGTTCACTGATGGATCTAGGAAAGATGGAAAAGCCGGAGCGGGTGTGTATTGTCAGCGGCCTTTAGTAAAAAAGCATATAAGCCTAGATTTTTATGCTACGGTATAGATTTTCCAATATGCGGAGTCGCTAGAAGCACTTCTAGGAGCTTGCTCAATAAATGGACTCAACAAGAAAGTCTATCAATATGGCAAAAAACTACGGGCCAAGAGCATGCAAAGGCACTTGTGGCAAAGTTTAATGCCAAATTTTCTTCGATTGCTATCAGTATGCATCGGAAAGAGCTCAGGATCTTGGTTAGAGCTATAACAGGTCACTGCGGGCTTAACAAACACCTTAGCAGGATGAGCCTTGCAGAGACATCTGACTGCAGATCTTGCCTTGAAGCAGAAGAGACGGCAATGCACGTCCTCTGCGACTGTCCCGCGTTCTTGCAGGCTAGAAGTAGGCATCTTGGGGGCACTTAATAAATCCCCAAGATCTTAAGCTGATCAATACCAAGAGTATTACACAGTTCTTAGAAACTGTCGGCCTTGCGGTATTGATCTTAGCTTAAAGGGTAAGAGTTGTGATCACAATAGATCTTATTAGGTCGCAGTGATCCTCGGGGTAGGTCTTACAGGAACTCTAAATAATAATAATAATAATGATAAAAAATGTTTATACTAGTGGTTAAGTTCAAAATGTTCCTTTTTTTGATGCTCAGTATTAGTAATTATGAAGACTGATTATTATAATAATTTTTTTTGACAATAATAAATGTTGATCCTTAATTTTAGTTTAATTACAGCATTAAACATAATGATACACAAAAATGCACGAACGTGCATAAGTCTGACTATTCCTGAGGTGCACTACAGTGCAGAGGTTTTTCAGGAAACCTAGGCTTTTCCAAATTTACTTAGTATTTTTTCGGGGTACCTTATACGCCAAAAAATATAGCCTATAACATAAATTACATAAAATCGAAACTTCTTTTCTCCGGTTGTAAAGGGATAAAACTTAAAAACCAAAAATAAGGGAAAGAATAAATCTTTTGGGTCAGAAAAAAATAGTGTAGTTTGTTGAGAAATATTTATTTGTTTTATGAACTTACCTTATAACCAATGAGAGGTTCTTCTTCGTCAGTAGGTTGCACATATCTCCAAACCACACGAACAGTGCTTGGGTTGACTGCCCAAACATTGACAGAAGCAGGAGGTTTTTGTGGAGCTTTCCTATATGTACGTTCTAAAAATCTTTCACTTTCAGGCCCTTCTCCAGCTGAATTAAATGCCATTACCTAAAATTTAACATATAGTTCCATGTTAGCATAAAGCATGCATTAACTTTTAAAAAAAAACAACACATAGATCCATTTCTCATAAGGTTTAACATGTGAGCAATGAATTGGCAATATTGTACTTTAACCGAAAAATTGTTCGCCTCTGTGGTCTAACAGTCTGGCGTCGGACTTGACTTCTTAAGGTCCCAGGTTTAATCTCCAAGTTGGGCAAAAACTAAATAGAAAATTGTGTATATTCAATTCTTTACAAAAGTTAACATTGCTCAGGATTGGATATGACCCCGGTTGGCAATACGATTGGCACCTATCACTTTGTAGGACTTAGTGTCTTTTGCTAGTCGTGGGTGTGAAGATAATTTATCAGAAGTTAGTGTTTAAAAAAACACAATAAGTATATATATAAATTACGTGTTACATTGTTTGCCCCCGTTTGACTACTAATTAATCTGACACAAGCTGTGTTTTAATCCCATTTAAAAAAATTAATTTCAGCTGTAAAAAATTGTATAGCTTTTTAATGATTAATTGAAATTTATAAATTTAATTACCTTAACATAATAATAAGTATCTGGCTGCAGACCAACAACAAGTGCCCAGTTTCGTGTAGTTCTTGACAAGTAATAAATACATTCCTCTTCTTTGTTTTTCTCTCGCCAATATTTTAGACGATGCCCTATTAGTTTGCCACGGAGTCTATCACGAGACTGATCTATAGGATTCCATGTCACATTTAGTGCAGTGGAGTTAAAAGATCGAGCATATACTTGTTGTGGTGCAACTTGTGGCATGTCTTCTGCTGAGTAGATTGTATAAAC
This sequence comes from Calephelis virginiensis, assembly GCA_002245475.1. Lineage (NCBI taxonomy): Eukaryota > Metazoa > Arthropoda > Insecta > Lepidoptera > Riodinidae > Calephelis > Calephelis virginiensis. Next base: position 19,739 of record NJDC01002471.1, read on the forward strand.
ATCACTTTCAGGGCCAGGTCCAATGTCATTGAAAGCTTGAACTTTAACATTGTAAGGTGTAAAGAAATATTCAATAGATATATGTACAACATGCATTCCTACATTACCATATTCTTTAAGTAATAATGACTGATATTCTACTTCAGTGCCATTGCGGCGCCAAAATATCTTATAATGTATTCCTGGACCGTTTTGTAGGTGACGAGGCAAAGGACTCCATGTGATAGTAAGGTCTCCAATTTTTCCACCTCCACCTCCTATATTATAAGGTGCTTGACTTGGTTTATCAGGCATTGTCGAAAATTGGGGACTAGGTGTTGAAGGTTTTCCAACTCCAAGAAAATTAACTGCTTGAACTCGGAATTCATAAACTGACCATGGCATTAGAGTTGTGGTTATTGTAGCTCGTTTTCTACCATTATACCTATCAACTTCCATTACATTTATTACATTGTCATTGATGATATACCAAGTGGTATTCCATTGTGTGCGTCCAGTAATTACATAACTTGTAATTGGTCTACCATTTGGATTGCTGTCTGTCCATTCAAGTGTAACAGCGGACTTTTGGATATTAAGTACTTGCAATCCACCAGGCGATCCAGGTGGCCCTTCTATCCGCAGCTGTGACCGAGATGAGATTCTCCCTATAGCTGATTTAACTATGCATTCATATTCCCCAACATCTGATAAACTTACATCAAATATTGTTAGTTCTCCACCGTCAACCTTAATGCGCTTGTCTGCATAAATATCTGCAGGATCCTTGATACGAATACCATTATGGTTCCATAGATAAGCAGTATCTAAGATTGGATCAACTTCTGCATTACAATGGAAGAATACAACCTTACCAACTTGAGTAGTTAGACGCGGAGGCAGTCTTTCAATAAATCTTGGTGCTCTCAATACTATCAGTCGTCCTCTACTCTCATCAGATCCATACTGATTTTTAGCCACACAAGTATAAACACCTTCATCATCCCTGGATATCTGTCGTATTATTAGATTGCCTGTTTCCGTTATGAACCTTTTTCCTCCAGCACCAATTACTATGTTATCTTTCTTCCATGTAAATGTAGGTTTAGGGGCAGCCTCAGGGTTGCACCGTAGGGTCACATTTCCACCTTCTGAACCATAAGTCTCCAATTCTAATGGTCTCTTTTTAAAAGAAGGTTTTAATGAAAGAACTCTTAATTGTGCAGATGAAAATCTTGCTTTAAGTTGATTTTTAGCCTCACATTGATACATTCCTGGGTCTCTAGTTGGATCAAGATATTTGATAATAAATACATTCTCTTGAATGACATATCTATCTCTGTCTTCTGTTTCTAAATTATCCATTGAAAGTTTTTGACCATTCCTGTACCAGGTGTAATTTACATCAGGGATTCCAAAAGCTTCACAATTCCAATGCAAATCTCCTTTGTTATCCATGTGTTTGTTGGCTAAAGGTATAGTAAAGTTTGGTTCAGCTTGGACTTTGAGGAAAACACTGTTTGCTATACGAGCTCTATCATTTTTAACATCACAAATATATTCGCCCTCATCTTCTACTCCTACATTAGGGATTGTTAAGACTCTATCAAAACTACTCAAGTAAGCCTTCTTTGGAATATTTCCATGAAGTCTAGTCCAGTTATAAGAAGGAACAGGATAACCAAACGAAACACATTCTAATCTAACTTCCTGTCCAACTATTGGAGCTTCAGGGAATACTTTGGGAAAGTTATTTGGAAACTTTAGCTGCTGGTAATCTGAATGTGGATATACAAGAAGTTGGAAGAAAGGCCCGTTTCTACCAGCATCAGATACTTTACTCATCACATTACAACTATAGTTACCTCTATCAATAGTTTCTAGAGCAGAGAAGTAAAGACCACCATCATAAGATACAAAGACTCGTTTGTCTTCTTCAACAAGATTGGGGAAATAATTACGAGCCCATAGAAAATTTACAGAAGGATAATATGAGGGTGGATCACAATACATAACCTTACCCCAATATTGCTTACCGCTTTCAACTGATCGTTTCTGATTGAACTCTCTAATAAAACCAAAAGAAAGCCTCACTGATTCAGACCTAATGGTACCAAACTTGTTGGTCGCCTCACAATGATATTTAGCATTATCTTTATCAGCATCTGGGTTATAAATCATAAGAGACCCACCACTTAATATTACCCTAGGGTCAGCTAAGGGATCAATTTCAATAAAAATAGGAGTATCGACCTGATAGTCTTCTCTAAACCACTTGTAAGTTGGTGCTGGGAAGCCACCAGCAATGCAGGTTAGTAGTACATAGTGGTTTCTAGTTGGATCATATATTGTATCAACTGGTTCCTTAACAAAATAAGGTCCCCTGGGTATCCTTTCTGGATCAAAGGAATCTAAGCCATATGTAAATGATCTTTCTTCTTCAATTAGATAATGAAGTCTTTGAGTTTGACCTTCACAGATAAAGTGAAAATATTGAGTGCCTTCCACAGGAGCCAGTCCCCAGCGCCCATCATCTTGTGAAAACCTATACACTAAATAATCACGTGGAAGTAAATTGTAACTCGTGTAAGTTAATTTTCTGTCGTCAAAGAAAGCATTTTCTAGACCTGACAGTTGAGAGCCATCTGCATCGTTCGCCCAATATCCAGGAGTTTGCTGGTGGGCCCCTACATACCAGGATCCTCTTTGTGGGTCTAGATTCGTTAATGTGGTAATAATAAAGCCATGTTCCTCAGGATTATTAACACTTACTAAATCAGCTTCATACGCTTGACATATCTTACGAGCTTCGTTTCGAGGTCGATCTGGTGATTTGGTGAAACGATAACAAGATTCCCGATATCGGATCCAATTAGGTGGACAACGATAACGCTCTTCATAATCTAAGCCAGCGTAGTAGCTTGCTGTATTTTGAGGATCTACTTCGTTATCTCCTTCGCCGTACATATCTGAATTGGTACTGTCGTGGTAAAACGAACTTTGAGGTTGGTAGGAATAGTCGTTACCATTGATAGGGAAATTGCCATAGGGCAATTGCGAATTTGGACGGTATAAAGTTCCATTTTGATTGTCTGGTTTAAAAGGCTTCTGTGGATAATTAGAGTTGAAAGGAACGGATGGATCCACAACTTGTGCACAAATACCACAAGCACTACACAAAGATAAAATCACAAACCAAGTTTTCTCCATTTTCACAAAATTTATGTCAAGAATAAGACATCACGTAATTCAGAATACTTTTTACTGTATGTTTTTATTTGCACATTATGTAACGTTTATTTTAGTATTTAAGTGCAAAACAAAATAACGTAAAATTAAGTCTAAATTTTTATAAAAACATCTCCGCCCCGCCCTGACGCCAACCATAACATCAATGTTGCCAACTCAATTTTTCATGTTTTAACAATAATAATATACCTAGTGTAATATAGAAACTAGAAAGCAGTGCTGCCAGCGTATATTTTTGGTGGACGACAAAAAGCCGTGTTTCAAAGCAAGGAGATTCCGGGCGGTACCTAATACTTAGTGAATTTGTGAATAATGCGAACAAAAAGTGATGTGAAAATGTGTTAGTTAAGTGTTCAAATTATATTTTGGTTAAATGATAAGCAATTTTATAAAACACTACACATCATTCAACTAGTTTTACACAAAATTTAGCGATATTTAAGTCGGTCATGTATGTACTTGTGACGTAACGGCCCGCTCGATTTTAACTATTTCTAATTATATAATAAATTATTCTTGTAAATAGCATTTGTAATATGTTTATATGACATATCTACAGATAAAACATATAAGTTCCATGAGTGTTTTCTACTAAATACTCCATAATAAGAGATTAAATAGCACGTGAGACTTTTTCGAACATTCAAGAATTAAATTCTATAGAGAATTCGTTTGTGAGTGATAGCTAATTTTATATTTTTTTTAATTGACAAATATAATTATAATTCTAAATTTAAATTTACGTCAAGTACATAATATTCGGAACATTTTGAAAAAAAAAAACAATTTTATCAGATTCTAGCTGTTTGACCACCCATTTTATTATCTTGTTTTACTTAAATTTACCAAACCTGTTTTAACATCTGTGAACGCTTTTACTGAGAAGAACAATCATTAGATAGAATAAAACTAACAAACTACTTCTCAGAACTTACAATAAGCTTGTGTAAAATTTCTAAAGTTGACCCTTTTATAGTACCGGGTAGCAGGTAGTGAGATAACGACCACTTTTTTCCGAGATTGTGTTGTTAAATACTTGCATGGACATTGTTGTTTTTGTAATTGCATGCTGTTAAACGTTTCATGTTCTTTCGAATAAAGTATATAGAAAGTAAATAAAACACATTTTTTTTATTCATAACAAATGTTTTTCTTGGGAAAATTGGGAAAAAACACGTATCTTTTCACAATTTGTTTGTTGCAAACGGTTTTGGGGTTAAACATACACATTTTTACGTTATTACGTAGCTTATTTCTCAAGGATTATATTTAATACATAAATCTATAATAATAAGAATATAGGTTTTTAATACATAAATCGAAAGATATCGTCGTTTTTCTGATTTGCCGCCATTTTCACCAAATGTGTGAGCGATCGCGCGGCAAAATCGCTTTTGCGTTGCATTTTGACCGAATATTACTTTATAACTATATGTCTTTTATTTTCCCTCTATCTTTTATACCGGTTATAAATTATGTAAACGCAAATCTTAATATTTCATTTCTTTTGCTGGTATCTTGTTCTGCGGGGCTATTGTTTTTTTGTTTATATTGTATTTGTCACAGGAGATAGCAAATATTAAACACGTCAATTGACAGCTATTTGATGTACATTTTACCTAGTGATCATCACTAAAAAGATACGGAATCAGTCCCCAGGCCTCCGCCTCTGTGTGATAAAATACTGAATTCTCCAATGTTTCCTTACTGTCTTACACTGGTAGGTATAATTTATTTATAAAATCAACATGTGATCACATCATTAAATAATCATTACACGTCAAGACACATTATATGCATTTGTTTACTTTTTGCACATTTTTCTTTTTCTTCTTTTATCTTAGAGATTGGATAGAGCCCTCGAATTGCGCGCCTTCTCCTTTTGACCTTGACCCGCCAATCTTGTTTTTTTTTTAAATTCATTTGTCCCGTAGACAGAGTAACCAATAGACAAAATCACAGTGTAACCGGGTAAGGGATAGCAATATAAAATAAAAGTGTTGTCAGATTTTTTTAGTCCCATAAATATTGCAAAAAAAATGACGAGGAATGTTCGCTAGGTAACCAAACAAAGGAAAATATGATATGATACATTTTAAATATGATAAGTTTAATATTGTCAATACCGCATTATTAAACCTTTATTTACCTTCACTTTTTTATATTAGTTTTATTTTCATTTACGTTTTAGCTTTATTTTATTTTGCCTGCATCAATGCTATTTTCGTCTCAATATTCGAGAGAAGCTAAGAGAATGAGAAATAGGCGTTCTCAAGAATCGACAGAGGAAACTCGATGAGAATTAGAATGAGAATTAGTGTTCTCGAGCCAATGAAAGCTCTCCCAAAAGAGATGTGCTTAGCTGACAGAGCGAGCGAGCTCCATCACGGGTGTCTCAAAGCTCTTCTCAACGAGAGCTGAGGCTTATCATTGACCGAGAACAACATGTGTTATCCCGAGAAGCTTTACAACGAGAATTGCGGCTCACAGCTGATCGCAAACTGCATACATTATGTCGCGAGTCCGAAACCTACACCGAGAGGGATTAACGTTTCACAGCTAATTGCAAACCGCATGTACTATCCCTTGAGTCCGAATCCTGCTGCTGCCGAAGGTGCTTTCATGCCTACTTCGAAGATATAAGGTCAGGTTTACCATTTGATAGGGATTGAAGGACTAGAACTTGATGTACCTAAAGGACCTGATGATTGAACTCGGAGGTGGCTAAAGAATAATATTTAATTGGAGGAGGCACTATAAAGAAGTTTTCCTTCTTACGTAGGTAGTACTACTGTCCTCTAATAACACAACAAAAATTCATTAAAGTTAGTGATAAAATTAATATCAATGTGGAAGCACTGCAGTCATTTCGTATACCGCATTGAATAGATCATATTATGCTCTTCTGCCAGCCAGTTCGTAAGAAGCAAGCACAGGTTAAAATATAGGCATTACCAACATGATTATTGCTGGTACAGTGCTGTGCAGCAACTTACCCGGGTAGGGATCCACGATCATACTTATTCCCGCCGCCAGAATAACTCTGTCAAGTTCCGGTCTGGAGAGTAGGGTAGCCGGTAGACTTGCATAACTGGCATTCTAGCCGGGCCTCAGGAAAGTGTAACGTGTAATATCCCACGTGTAATATCTATGGTGTCTATAGGCCACGGTTGTCTCTTAGCATCGGAAGACCCGTGTGCTTTTTCGCTGACCTCTTACATAAAAAAGCGATTAGCGGTGTCTTTCCATGGCCATCTAAAGTCGAGTTGAAGGTAAAAAGAGCGTAGAAGTTGGCTCTTTCTTTTTCGCGTTATAGGCTAATAATCAGTCTAGTGCGTATGATTATTAATGCATTTCTTTTCTAACGATATATTTGAAGGACATTACCGAGGTACGATTCAATTAAAAAAGAAAAGTGCACTGCCGGGTGATATATTTGATTATAATTACACTAACAAAGTTTAATTATTTTACTCACCGACCTGAGGCCGGGATGTTAGGCCTCGAGCAAAGTAAGCTTACCGGCTACCTTACCCTCAAAACCGGAACACGTCATGACGTTATGGCGGCAGAAATAGGTAGGCGGTGGTACCAATCGGGGTGAGTCGCTGCGAAACTCTTCCACCTAGTCAGATGTCACGGTTTTAGTGACGGTAAGCCTATGCTCGACTTTTACGAGCTGCCTGGCAGAAATGCAGATGGTCTATTCTGTAAAGGAGCCCGGCCCAACATTAACTTTTATTTAACATAACTGCAATTTAATGTGTGACTGTTACCATGTTATCCACCATGCAAAAAGATACAGGTATCTATCCCACCTACCAACTGAAAATAGCCTCAAAGGGCTTTCTCTAACTTCGCCAGCCCTATCTTTCAAGTACGATAATTATGGGTAAGTACGTGTATTGAATTTGGGGCGCCACCAAGCATGGAAGGGTGGTTACACTTGCCGACACGTTTAGTGTTACATAGAATCTTAACTGCTGTTTTAAGGTGGCAATGTTAACGCTAAGATTGAGCACAAAGCCGGTCAGGTTTTGTCCCTGCGATGACATTTCATAAGCTGTAACTAGGATTGCTATTTAATATAAAAATGACTGCGAATATTATGATGAATAGCTCAATTTGCCGTCGCCTTGGACATGGCGTCCACATGCAGTTGGCTGTTGATGGCATATTTTAGGATTCAGAACCGTGGACTTGTAAGAATTTCCGCCTCATAAATGAACATGTAAAGAATAACGCAGCACAATTTTAAGTCCAAAACCTATTTAATGCGAGATGCGCATCAAGCCGCCCCTCGAAGCCTTCGTCTACATATCTTGGCCCCTTGTGCTAAATACGTCCCTGCTTTGAGTAGAATCCAAGGGTCTGATTGAAAAGTAGGCCGTCATGTACAAGAAATGAAGAATTACACACATTTACACTGATTTACTTTCTTTATTTTCACATCAACAAGAAAGTTGTATCAATAATTATAGTAATACTTATCGTGTAGGTACCGCTTAAAAGAGTTAAAACGATTAGTTTCCATTCTTTTAAAAGTATTCATTTGAAATAGAATTCAGTTTTAATTCCTTTTTTTTCATATATTAATTTTTCTCACAATCTCGCTCAAAGTCTTTCCTAATTTAATTTCATCACAGATTCATCGTGTACTTCTTCGTTTTATAGAAATATTATAGGGCAGCATAATGATCTTATCGGATACAAATCTGGAAATATTCATACAAACTTATCAATTCTAAAATGTACTAATCTGCTTAACAGAAGCTCTGTTTTTCCTCACATGTTTAACATTAAGACAAATAAATAAATGATATATAAATTGTTTACAATTTTCCATATTTACACTGTTTATACTTTGCGATATGCATGATTTAATAAATTTTTCTAATCCCCTAGTGGAGTGTATAAATAAATCAACTTTAGTAAAATAAGAGAAATAATTGTACATTTATAATATTTGATGCTGAGATGTAGCAAACATAACAATGAACAAATTATAATGGTACCTACTGTTTCCAAATACATTTGGAACAAAACAAAATTACAAAAACAAGTATTAAATATAACAAGTTGTTCTATTTAATAATCTAAATTATAAAAAAATGCTGGAAGTCCGATTAATTATGATAAAAGCTTAAAAATAAGACATAACGGCTTGTGGCACAAAAGATAATATCAAATGAGAATTTCACAGAGGCAACTAATTGGAAACTTTGTCAATATTAAATTTTCATATTTAATCTACTCTCAAATTTTCACCAGACTCGCAAATACTTTATGCAATTTCACTTTGCATTTGCTTCGCATTCACAGCAAACATCTAATTCGTCATACCGTGCTAGCTGGGCACTGAAATGAAAACTTTGGGACCACAAACCATTTCACCTTAACAATAGTTTCTATTTGCCGTGATGTGACAGTGTGATTATTTTTAACAATCCTATAAATAATGAAGCGTTGGTCACTCACGTATACTATTGCACAATTATGTTATGATTATGTTACAATTAACATTAAGTTATGGTAACCATATTTTACTATTAACTAATTTTACTAATAATAGCATTCATTAACTCAACTTAAAACTAAAACACCATACACCAATGTTAAATAGCACCCATGATATATTATACATTTAAAGCAATTTTCATATCTACAGCATGTTTACACATATACATTGAAATTGTATAAAACTATTTTTTACAAGAATTATTTTATATTTATTGTAACAGCTGCCTTTTTACATCTTAAGTCTAAAAAGCTACGTGTTTCTAATTGAGATACATTTTTAGTCTATGGTAAATCAGTCCAAATATCCTAGGATCACAAAGGATTTAAATCATCTTATTCTGATTTTATTTTGGAATTCTTAAGATTTGCCTAGCTATTTAAAAACTCTACACTTAATAGTCTGACTCAAAGTTTCATTATTACAGTCGATCCGATTAAATATTTACATCGATTATTTTCTTTCTACAAAGACAAGACACTTAACAACGAGAAAAAGGACAATGATATCCTTTTTTAAATTTTAATACAAACACCAGTTACATGTTTTTACATACAAAAAGCTAAGGTTTCTCTGTTCGTCTTTTAAATATACGAATACCGTTTCTTACACCGCTAACATATTCGTTTTATAATTCCTTGTTTGTAAATTCACCAAAGGGACATCCAATAGATGAACATATAAATTTCACTTGAATTGTCAAAAGACATTTGCTATTAACAATTTCAAGTAGTTTGTTTAATATTCCTACGTCACACATCATATTATTAGGTATTTAGTCATCGCCTGATTGCAATTTGGTAAATAGTCCATGGCAACAATAATTTGTGTACCAGGTATACCTCGCACGTTATGATAAGATGGTATACCTAATTTGAATCACTTTACAACGGCAGTTGTGATTACAATTCAAATATACAACTTTTTTTTAAAAACAGCTTGAATAATACAATGATTTCTTAAACAGCCAAACCCAATGTTCTGGACAGGCTTGATACAAATGTTTTATCTCAAACATTATCATAAAAAATTGAGTTAATTTTACAGTCTGCGTAACTGTATTACAGAAAATGAATTATAATCTGTGATTTTTCTATTTTTTTTTTTAAATTAACTATGCTTAGATATTCACAATACGTTCCGAAAGGAATGGAGACAGGGTAGTGTTTCTAGTCACAGCACAAATGTTTGATACTTCTTGCCTATCATTTACTTCTTAAAACCATCTTTATCAGATAAGTTTGTGATTTTTAATGGAGAAAGGTCATCAAATAGGACGAGCCTCTAGCATTAAGTCAGGAGATGTTAAAACTCTAGTCATAGACATGTTAACAGAGACTAGAAGACTTTTTATTTCAGTTTTGTTTCACAATCGAGATGACCTGCCAAAACTGGTTATTTAGTGTCAGCTAACAAGAACAGTTTCGATTTTTAGTAGCTGTCTCAGTTTGTCTGTGACGCGAATGAGCGCTACTTTAGACGCACGAACGTTGACTTTCTCCCCTGCGCCGAGGAGCTGGTGGCATTGTGCTCTTTCCAAAAATTCTTGTGTCCTTATCTCTCTCAGCAACTCCTTTGGTGATCCCGAACCGCAGTGGATTTGTTTCAATAGACTTTCTTTAGATTTGATCTGTAATGAAAAGAAAATGGACATGATTTCATTCCAATACTTTTCTTAAAAAGAGGGGTGTTATAAGTTTCGCGTGTTAGTATGTGTATCTGTGACAACATAACTTTTGAACGGATTGAACGATTTCGGTTATTTATCTATAGGTTTTGGCGGGGGTTATAGAAAAAAAATAATTTTAGGATTATTTGGGAGAGCGGTTCACGTTATGACGTTTACATATAAGGATGCTAGCACTACAAGTGCTATTCCGAATTGAGCGGACAACAGTAACTGCCGATTGCACGTGCAGCGACTGCATGAATTCGGCTGCAGCTGCGCTATTGGATTGTATGTACTTATATGAATTAGCTTCCTAGCGCCGCGGCAGCCGCCTGCAGTTGCAGTGCAACTTCTTGCAGTCGCTACATATGCTGCTGGCAATTGCAGTTGGTAGCGCGATTCGTAATATTACCTTTAGACTGTGATTAATTATTAACTCGACGAAAAAAGAAAATACGAAACTCATTTTGACACAGAATAAGCAAGGACGTCAATATCATCTTGCGCTATTTATAAGATAAGGTCGCGTGACCACAAACCACGAACATTGACTTTTTACAAAAGTCTATGTATCGTTTTGTATAGTTGGCTAACGCTTACTACTGAAATAACAATAAATTAATATAACTTACTGAATAACACACGTTTCCGCGGCTTTGCCTATTTTTTAAATTTATTTCGCTCTCCTGTGGAAGCCTATGAAATTTTGCATGAAGGTAGTATGCTCATATGCCCAGGGCATCAATCACCTCCATGCCAAATTCATTAAAATCAGTTCAGCAGTTTAAGCGTGAAGGCATAGGAAGCAGAGAGACAGGACTTATCAAAAACTCTTGTTTGAGACCTGCAGAGGCCTGGATGAAATATGATACGTTACTTTCATGATTTTAGAAGGTACTTGAAGAGAGTTTTAAACTTTGTTAATGTAGGAAAATAATTAGTAACACACCTGCAAGACATTGGTGATATCTTGTAACAGGACCCAGAGGCCTTCAGCCGGCTGGCCATTGGCTGTCCTCAAGCTGTAGAACGGTGGGAGGGGGGCTTCGGTGCATTGTATCTCTATCGTGGAGTCGGGGGGTGGCGGCGGGGAGGCGGGCGGAGGTGATGCCAGCGGATCGCAGCCTAGTTCTTCACGATCTGTCAAATATTTCAGTACTTATTAAATTAGATGCTGTTAACTCGTCTGCAAAAAAATTTGCACCTTTTACTGGAGTGTAATTGCGGTAGAATAAAAACTTAGGAACAATTTTATATCTCCTTCTTTCCTCGTAGTTTAGATAAGTTATTAAAACTGTCTGTCCGAACTACCTACCTTATTTCAAACAAATTTGGACGCCGTTTGTTTGTTTGTAGTTTGATCCAACTTGAGAGAAAGGACAATATTAATTTTTATGCTACAAATTAATTTATTCGAGAATGAAACTACGGGTAACAGTTAGTTTACTTATAGTTTTTTACCTCCGACGGAAAAGGAACGGAAAAGTTTGTCGTATGTCTCTCTGTGTGTGTCTGTATCTGCCCTACTGTCTATGGTCTCAGATAGATCAATTTCTTAGCTACATGCTAATTTTTTTACGGATATGTTTGGTCGGAAGATATTGAAATTATTTAATTTTAATTTTTAAGTTTATTTATTATTTAAATTTGTCTAAAACCTGTATTTCCTCATTGTTTTAATTTACCAAATTATTAGACAAAATCTTATATTCTTTTTAAATATTTAATAATCACCTATAATTTGACAAGGTGGTGGAAATCTCCAGGGTTCTACAGAATGGCCTCGCACGTCTGCTATGTGCAATCTCAATAGGCTCGCTGCAGGTCCCTCAGCCAGTTCCTCAGGAGTTTGGCCCGAGTACGTGCCGAGTAAAGGATCAGCTCCGTACGAGAGAAGCAGACGCACTAGTTCCACGTGGGAGTTCTCGCAAGCTTCATGTAGGGGTCTGAAACAGTAAGTAATTTTTTAGCATAATTTGAAGGTAAGAATAATTTACCTTGAAAGCAGGTCATGGTCCTGGAGATCCTAATATACGAAATCGTATCTTTTGCTTTTTGAATTACACTTACTCAGAACAACTTGTCGGATTTTGATAATAATTATTAACACTACTCAGATCTACCTAATCATAATCATAAAAAAAAGTATCTTGACGCTCATACCCCCGAAGAGGTAGGCACAACAAGTCACCCACGACTAACCGAAGACACTAAGTCCTACAATGTGATAGGTGGTAAGCCTATCGCCAACCGGGCACATTTCCAATCCCGACCAACATTTTTTTTATTAGAAAATTGTAAAAACCCAATTTTCTTTTTGTTGCCCAACCTGGGATTCGAACCCGGGACCTCAGGCAGTCAAGTCCAACAATTGAACCGCTAGACCACAGAGGCGAAATAAATCCGTAAATACGTTTTTTTATGGTATCGGAAGGCAAACAAGCAGACAGGTTTCCTAATGGTAAGAAATTCCCGCCGCCTAGATACACCAAAGGTGCGTTGCCAACCTGAGGCCGGGATGTTAGGCCTCGTGACATTAAAGCCTTTATTCGAATTTCATAAGTTGTCCAGACTAAAAAAAATACAAAATCTAGTGTAAAGAGCATATCTCACCTAATACCTCCTTGGGCAGCTGCTGAAACATTGGCACCATACTGAAGCAGTAGCCTTGCGATTCTAACATGTCCTTTTGCTGATGCTACATGTAAAGGTGTAAAACCAGCGTTGTCTTTAGCCGAAGGGTCTGCCCCCATTTTTTCCAAGCAATACGCCACGCAGTCCTGAAAACATACCTAGTATTAAATTATTGTTAATGGATTTATATCACACTAAGTGGTAAAAAGCTGTGCAATGGTTCATGGAGGGGGATTAGTATCACTGCCTTACCAACTCCTGCCGCCAATAGCGCTTGTGCATTCGAGGCTTCAGACCCCAACTATAAGGCAGGGACGCGCCAGTATTATTTATGGCGTCTATATGCGAGAATCATCTATTGCCGTTGGTTAGAAAAGTCGCCTGCTTCGTATCTTATAACTTCTAATATTAATCTTATAACATAATGTTTGTGCCGTGTCGTGGTTATATTATTTACTATTACTACTGCAGATTATAGAAGGGTTAAGTAATGTTTTTCGAATATACGTGGGGCATACTAAAAGTTTCTTCGACTGGCCACTTACAACAAATAAATTAAAAGAATAATATCAGAATTTGAAAAAGGAAGTCTCTAGGAACATATTTGTTTTCAATTTTCGAGAGGAGTTTTGGCGCCATCGGGAGAAAAGTTTTTTCATAATTATTGAATTTCGTGTTGATGTTGAGTCAAATTAGTCAATTTGGGTGGGATTTTGTACAATTTTGTTAAGTGAAAGTGCACAAATGAAATAATCATGAAGAAATTAGCGTATCGTGTATTTCCTCGTTGCCGCCAAATCTCCTTATATGTGCTTGTGTATTGAGGCTGCCGCTTTACCCAAGAGCCTGACATTACTTATGACTAATTATAATTAATTAAAATTGATATAAAATTTGATGCAAATTTCTACTTGACGAATGGCAAAATACTAACGTGAAGGTCAAAACTTAAAGAAAGAAAAGAAAGAATTTTCGCAACTTTCATATAAAAAAAATATAGTTTGCTATGTTTTTTATTCGCCCAAATCATATGACACTAGTTGCCTTATATCTGAATGCCTTTAGACTTACTTTTAAATTATACGGGTTATAATTTTTCAAGTAAACTTTATACAAATTCGGGTTTGCTATGTATCTATGGAAGTCCCGCCTCTTATTACGTAGTATTTATATACTCTTTGACTATAATTTGACTATCACTTGCTTTTTCAATTTGGCGGGGTTCAGATAATATTTTAGATAGTATTATGTACTTCAAAAAACAATAAATTATGTTTAAAATTAATCATAAACATCTGATCTTGTCTTATTTAAAAGAATCTAGAAACTTTCAGTATGACCTAAGTATTTCTTTGGCTCCTGGAGCCGAAACATTTGATCGATTAGAGTTTACAATAAATAATAAAATAACAAAAGGGCATAGCGACAACATAAATTTTACGATAAAACAGTTCAGCATTTTAGCTATAGAAGTATAAATTGTCCAGATGTATTTATAATGTAGCCTAGAAAAAAGATAGTACGTATACTTACCGTAAACCCAAGTCGCGCGGCACGATGTAAATGCGTTTCTCCGATACTTTTATTAATAAACCAACCCTTTATTTCCTTTTGAATATCATGAACAGATTCAGGTGTTGGTTTAGGAGCTTGTCGTCGAATTTTTTGCGATCCATCTTCCCTACGAATTATTTTCTTTTTCTTACGAATGTAATCAAATCCGGAACTAAATTTACGTCTTCCAAAGAGTCGTTTTAAACGTTTTTTAGTGTTTCCCTCGGTAGTTCCTGGCGAACTCGTATCGTCTTTTGATGTATTTTTCTCTTCCGAGGAAGGACTTACAGCTTTTTTAATTTTATTAGTAGAAATGTCTTTCATTCTCTTACTAGCAAAAGATTTTAATAAGCTATTTCTTTTTTTAAGTCGCATCAATCTTCCCTTCGCATCATTTCTTTTTAAAGATTTTGTGCTTCTTAAGCCATCTCTTATAGAACTGGATCGTCTCAGTATTTTAGTCTTTGTTTTCGTTTTGAATCTCGGCTTCATATCTGTTTTCTTTTTTATCAATACACTTTGTTCATCTTCGCCTTCTTGATTAAAATCTTCTCTACACGATGTTGGAGGAGCGGATGCTGGCCTGTCATCACCAAATACTTCTTTTATTGTGGCCCGTTGTTTTAATACTCTACTTTCTGTTCTTGTTCTTGATTTTAGTACTACGGGTGCAAACTCTTCTGTGGCACCAATTAAACCGTTAGTATTTTTTATGAAAGCATTTCTAAACATAGCGACTGTCTCTTTCCTAAAAGCACCCAAATAATATATATCTTCCATCAGCTTCTCTTTCTTGGCACTTAAATTTCCTTTACTACCATTCTTCAATAAGCCCAAACTTGGAGTTGGTAATAGTTCATTGGCGTCACCGTTTTTTGGTATAGTTTTCAATATTTTTTCTTCTCTGTCTTTCGATCGTTTTTTGGACTCACTTCTCTTACCACATTTTTGAATTAAAACGTCCACTATAGATTTTGACTCACTTTTAGTTTTCGATGCAGAAAATATTGTCGACGATGACGCTTCTGAATCATATTGAAGTCGATTTATTGGCACAGAACAGCTTGAATTAGATTCTACGTCGCTATCGAGTGCCAGTTTGTCGGGTCGTCTACACAAATCATCTGTAGCGATAGATGGTGCTGAGGATGGCGCTGGTGACAGAGGTACTGGGTCCAGATCTGGTAAAGATGTTGAGCCTCTTGCAAGTTGATTTCCAGAGTTTTTGATAAATGGTCCGCCAGACCGTCCTCTTGGAATAGCAATAAGTCTGGTAGGCATGCGTAGCGATCTTTTATACCTATACAATTCTTCTTCCCAACCAGGGTGGAAATCCGATCCATCCCCAAAACCTGGCTTACGCATTGGAGTCGAACAAGAACTGCTACAGCTGTCACCTTTTTTAGATGGTGACTTGACTGGTGTTTTTTGAGATGCTGCAGATTTGCTATCTTCAGTTTTAGTATTTTTTCGAGCTCTTAACCTACTAGCAACATTTAGGGCATCGTCTTCACTATCAGAACTAACACATTTATCTTTCTCATTTTTAAGATTGTCAGATTTAATTTTACTTTTAGAACTTTGCCTACTTAATTTGTTTTTATTTGCTTTTTCATCTTTTTCTACAGGAATAGAATCTGTTGATCTCCTGTTATTTAAGCTATCACAACATTCCAGCTTAACATAAGCAGATTTTTCTGAAAGATCTTTTAGTAGTTGATATTTCAGTTCAGCGTTCATGCGTTCACTGTGCTCTTTCTCTTTTAATATTTTACTTTTAATAAGAGGTTCATCGTCATCAGTTGATTCAGACTCTTCTTTGATATTTACTTTCAAAGGTACAGTCTCTTCAACTTCTTTTTTAATCGAGATGTTATTTAAATATTCTGATTGGTCAATAGTTTTATTTTCACTTTTGATTGTAGGTTTATTTTTGTTACTTTTATTACTTTGCTTATCTTGTTTTTTGTCACACTTTTTCTTTACAAATTTATTTTCATAACTAGATTTTTTAGATATTTCTGGGACATTATTCGGCTGGTTGTTATTTTCTAGTACACAAACATTATCTTCGATATCGACTGGTTCTTGTTTGATAGTAACAGAAATCGGTAGTTCGCTGGTTGTTGTCTCCGAGACTGTTGGTTGAGCTGGAGTTGATGGCGTTTCTGTAAGATTTACAGTAGGATTGTCAGTATCAGCACTAAATGTATCACAGCGTTTTTTCGGAGTCTTTTTTCTATGACATC
This sequence comes from Calephelis virginiensis, assembly GCA_002245475.1. Classification (NCBI taxonomy): domain Eukaryota; kingdom Metazoa; phylum Arthropoda; class Insecta; order Lepidoptera; family Riodinidae; genus Calephelis; species Calephelis virginiensis. The sequence goes on from NJDC01002471.1 coordinate 36,591, forward strand.
CCGTTTTTAGCTGTTCCATAAAACTATCACATGCATTTGCCCAATCCATATCCATACCTATAGAATCACTTTGTGACTCAGAAACATCCATATTAACAGGTTCTATATGTTCAGTTTTTATGGGTAGGACAGCATCCTTTTCAATTTCTTCAATACACATTGGTTCTGATTTTATTTTTGGAATTTCCTCATTAACACCTTCATTTTTTATAACAGATTCTAATCTAAGATTATCTTCTCGTATTTGGTTAAACAAATGTTGTTTTTGTGATTTTGGTAACAATTTAGTTTTATCATCTTGAATAAAGCCATCTTTTTTTCCAGAATTGTCTTGAGAAGGTGGCATGACCTTCAACTCAGCTTTAGTTCTTATCCTAGATGCAACGTCATTTTCTGGAGATTTTCTTTTTTGGTCCATATTTTCGAGTTGCATCTCATCTTGTTCTATAGAGTCTATAGCTTTTGGCATTTGAATATGATGACCTAAAGTGGGAGTGACTTGGCGATTCACTGAGTTATTAGATTTAGAATCACCTTCAGTTTCATTATCTTTTGTTAAGTCTGTTATTTCTATAACGGTATCGTCTACATCATCAATAACAATGAGATCGGGTATTTGTTTACTAGGTTTAGCCAATTCTGAAAAACCAGTTTGTTTTGTTTCTAAACTGTTTCTTAAAATACTTAAAACTTTTTTGTCTGCTGGTTGTACTCCGCTATGACTATCTGCATAATGCGGATGAATATCTCTGTGATTCGGAATCTTTTGAATAATATGTCGGCCACTGCTAGATGAAATTCTATCATGATAATGGGAATGATAGTCGTGAATATTTGTTGGTTCCATTGGGTAAGCATTACTAGGAATACGTTGATTTGGGTGAGTGTGCTCGCGGTAGGAGTTTGCTAAATGTGGTCTTTTGTCGTTTTGATAAGCTTCGAATCTTTTATGGCTTGTATAGTCATATACTGGACGGCTCATTAGTTCTCTTTGCTCCCGTGCTGACTGGCTCATCCGCTCTATCCGACTATCTGAGGACCAAGTTTCATATCGGAGTATTTTTTCAGGAATGTTACTAGCTACGTGAGATCCTAGACGTTTTCTTTCTTCTATTATAATATGCCGATCATCACGCAATCTATTCTCAGAAAAACGATCATCGCCATTCGGGCGTGTAAGATCTATTCGAGGAACGTATTCAGTTCTATTTATTGGTACTGGATACTTAGTACGATCGGAATAAGCCTGATGGCGTGTATCAACGGGATATTCTAATACTGGGCGCTTAGCCTCATATACTTCGTTATGACGTAAAGATGGATGACTAGGTTGTGAGGATGAGGTGTATCCCTGATTAATTCTTTCTCTATATTGGGCAAAATCGGGTGCAAAATCCACCTTGTGTGGAGCCGTATATCCCGGCGCTGTTAAAATACTACGAGAACTTGAAGATGACCTCGAGAGTGCCAAGCTTTCATTTTTCATTGAAACAGAATCTATGGCGTCATCTTGTGTTGTTGAAGAATCAGCAGAATTTTTGACAGTTTTTACAGATAGATCAAGAGGTGATTCTCTTTTTTGTTTGGTTAGATTCATTTCATTAACCAGTGAGGTTACTGAAACTGTCATTCTTTGTTGCTGATTTTGACAGTTAGGCTTCACTGTGGCTCTAGACGGTGAGGTTTGGACTTGATTTGTTGCCGAATAATCATAGTTATGCTTTGTAGGAACGGTTAAACGGTATGCAGGTCTTGTTTGACTTGATGAATTATTTTGAGCGGACGGAGCTGGCACACTAGGCATGTATCTAACTGATGAAGTAGAAGGCATCGAATAATTGTAACCACTTTTGGAGTCTAGCTTACTACTTTTGTTTGGATATTCATTACGTATAGGCAAGCGAGCATGGTCATGTGGTTGAGATGCAATCGCAACACGATCTGGAGGTCTTGTTGCATAATGTGCACTCATCGTCTCCATAACACCATGTTTATATTGAACTTGATGATGTTTTTCAATTCTGTGGGTTGAGTTAAGTTGGGGAGTAGAAGGCCGATAGCCAGAGTATGATTGTTGTGGATCATATCTTCGTTGAGACATAGTTGAAGGCCTTTCAAAGCTACTTCGTGCGTTTGCATAGGACTCTCGCCGTTGGTATACATGTGGCGATCGACTGTCAACTGTTGTTAGCCTTTTGGAAGGAGGCATCGTTGGTGGCAATACCTGCGGATGGTGTATAGGTGGGACTCGATCATTATGTGGAGGAGGTGGTTGCGAAGCTGGCAAGGAATAGTGTAGCACTGCCGAATTGTGGACAGGAACTTCATTTATACGGCTACTATGTTGTGGTATTGAACTGGATATCCTTGCGTAAGTTTGGGGACTTTGACGAGTCGGAATTGAAGGTTGGGGAGAGGCAATAGATGATCCATGGGAAAGTCTGCCGTTATCGATAGAACTGGTCTCGTACTGGTACCGAGTAAAAGACTCAGGAGGACGGGATGCAGAATATGGATCTGGTTGACGACTGGCCGTGTAATTCTCTGTTGGTCTTATGGTGGGTGTTTGTACTCGATGGACGGAAGAACGATAGGGCGTAGTCAGTTCTATTTGTTCTGGAGCTTCAGATGAAGAAAGCGCTGCTGTTGATGGAGGTCTAACAGGAGACGGACTTGGGACTACAGGAGCAGGCGCTGGTGAAGGCAGTACATGAGGAGTCGGCTTGTGTATTATGTGCGAGGGAGGTGATAGAGCTCCTATATGTTCTTCCTCATCTTCAATTTCAGGCTGTTCGCGACGTTTTTCAGCTGCCTCGCGCATTACTGTTGCTTTATGTATAATATGTGGTTCAGGTTCAAGAGGCTCTGAAGGCGGTCTAGGTGGTGCAGGAGTTGGTGTTGTTGATAATCCAGCGGCAGCAGATGATGGTCTTGATGAAGCTGCTGGGACCCCCGGTAGAGCAGGAGATCCCTCTTCGTTGGAAGCGCCTGCGGGCCACATTTGTTGTCCGTTAGCGTCGCGAGCCTGTTTTGGCAAACCCATGAAGTACTGGCGAGTCCCTTCCAGTACATTGTTAAAACTGTCATCCATACTATGCACGCACCTCTCTATGGACACCACCTGAAAATAAACATTTTTTCATACATTTTAAGAAGCTTCTTAGAAATAAGTGTAAAAATCCTAAAATAAAAAATCAATAACCCCAATAAAACCTTTACGTAATGTAGTTAAGAACGTTCTCGAACACGCCAGAATTCAAACAAAAATCTCTCTCTCTCTCTCTCTCTACAGACACGTCATTCTTATAACACCTCATTTTTCTGTCGGCGTTTAATAAGCATTCTCTTTATTAGATTTATTTAATAAATAAAGTAGAATGCAGACATTTGTAATAAAGATCGTTTATTTATCCATGTAAAAAATAATTACTCGTGTACCAATTCCATAGCTGTTGGAATGGAGAACTAGCAAACTGGGAACTAGCGTTTACAACCACGGTATGTACCTATGTACTGCTATGTCACTTTTATACGACTGCTTAGCGTATAAGCTAATTGTGATTTGTCTCATCAAAATCTGCTGCTAGTAGTGATAAACAGTCAAGAAAATATCTACTTTATTTTTATGTACCCACTTGCTTTTTATTCAATCATACGTAGTATCCCTAAACACTTTGATAAAGAAAAGCTGTTAAGTTTTGCCGTATTAAATTTTTTCTGTGTTATAGATGTTTGTGTAGTATGGACATCATTACTTATGTAAGTAACATTAATCATGATTTGTTTTTAGTGTAAGATGTCCCCACAAAATAAATATACTTTGAGTTTGAATTAATACAGTTGAAATGTAAGCGATGGGGTCGTTACCCGTCGATTGCCCTTGAGTACCCCGCATATTAGCGCTAGTGACTCCTCTACTTGCACATAAAAAATGCCAGCCAACAAACAGTATTTTTACTGTAGATACAATGCCAAGTTGTAAACGTAATTTTCGGAATTTTATTATTATTATTATTAGTCGCCTCTGTGGTCTAGCGGTTCAGTTGTTGGACTTGACTGCATGAGTTTCCGGGTTCGAAACCCGGGTCGGGCAACAAAAAGAAAATTGGACTTTTCCAATTTCAATTTTGTGGGACTTAGTGTTTTCGGCTAGTCGTGGGTGCCCTGGTTGTGCCTCTGCCTACCACTTCGGAGATATGGGCGTGAAGATGCTTTTTTTTTATAATTATCTGCCTTAGGTTCATGGTTGTTAATAAAAGTTATCTTGTTTCAAAAAATTGGTTGATTAAATGATTAATATGTATCAATTACAATCAAAAATAATTAAATTGTGGGGGTTAATGAGTGTTAATCAACGATTGCAATACATAGGTATACCTGCCTTTAAATGTCTATTGTCAGTGTTTGCCATTGTCATGTTTCAGTAGGAGGATATGGAAGCCGAAACACTTGCCTATGCACAATTAACGTCTTTGGCTTTATATAATATGTTTTATCATTAGGACATCCATTAGCGTATTTGCCTGAAAATAATAAATATCTTTAGCAAACCGAATTGACGCGGCTTACCAATTACCATTCACTCATTTTTAGAAATTCAATCACACAAGCATTCATTATATTGATTGAAATTGAATGGATAAGAATGAAAAACTAGCAAACAATCTTTCTTGGACGATATTACAACGATAGTATTATAGTAAGAAGATAGAACACGTATTACGCTCTCAGCTGGACTTTAATAGCAAAGACTATTCATATTTACTAAACTCTGCTAATAGTAAAGTTTGAACTTTGATAGCTAATAGGTAGGTATCTTTTTTTTTGAATTTGATCACTGATGAGAAATAAGTATTATATACGCATTTGGCCAGCTTTGTAGTCGTGACATAGATATACTTACATAAATCAATGACATACTAATTTACAATTTAAAAGATTATATAGAGGGCATCTTAAAGACGTAAGTCCAATAATAACAATAATTGTTATAAATAAGGAATAACTAGAGAAGCTACACAACTGTTGACCGATATATCGATATATCACCTACCTAATTCATCGGTTGCTGAAAATATTTATAATTTAGTAAATATATTAATGTAATTCAGATTGTAATAAATTAAATAGATTTTTTATACATATTAATGAGGGCAGAAAAAAACACAGCTAGACAAAGTTTTGTTTAGCTATTAGTTTAAACTCGGTGATATATCAAGCGAATAATTTGCAAAGTCGTGTTCGATTATTAGGAAAATAATTTATTGACTACACTTGTACTTTCCACAATATATTTTTTACTATTATATTTTAGCCAATCGGTTTTACTATTCAAGCCTCATCAGGGCTACAACAACTGAAGTTTTGTTATTTTCAACAACAGCAATTGTAGTTAATAAATTATTTCTATTATGGAATTCCACCAAGAAACGACGATAAGAAGTATAGAAACTATCGATGATTAACTTAAACGAATATATTTGAATCTCTAAATTTTAGTACGTTGCAAGTACGACTAAGTATTCTCGATGTTTCTTTACAAGTCCAAAAAATATTTTATTTGTGTCAAGGAACAGGACCAGTTTAACAAGCGTGAAGCATCTGACCTTTATCTACTTTTAAGGTAAACAAGAATCGTGTTTCTGTTTTAATACTAAATAGGTATGATCTACATTTTACGTTTTATCAGGTAACAAACAAAAGATTTTTGTGAGAAAGCAATGAAACTCATGTCTCATAATAATTGTGAATGGCTGTTTCAGTTTGAATTTTTACAAGGCCACTGACCATAAAATTTGTCGAAACGCTTATGTGGTTTGTTATTTTAAATCGTCCATATCGTTAAAGCTTTTTATTCGTCACACACAATTTACATTGTTTATACAAAAATAAATTAAATGAAATTAAAAAACCGGTTATTAATTACCAGGCATGGAATTGAAATAATTTTCTCCGTGTTGGTGCAAAGGAGCCCACCTTTGCAGAAAAGACCATCTGCTTTCCTGCCAAGCAGCTCGTAAAAGGCGAGCATAGGTATACCGTCACTAACACCGTGACATCCTATTAAGTGGTAGAATTTCGCAGCAACTCGCCCGGATTGATACCACCGCCTTACCTATTCTAAGCACTAAGCGCATATGTTCGAGTGCCAACGTAGTCTACTCAATATTTGCTGTTTCGGTTATGATAGGCATAGCTACTTCATATGGAGTCTAAACCTCAGGTTAATATTTTATGAAATGGGAAAGCAAACAAGTAGGCAGATTTTCTGTTGTTAAGAAATACTTATTTCCTAAAGATATCAAGGTCTTCAAGGTTAAGGGCTATAGAGCGATGCTTACCTGAGGCTACCTTACATTCCAGACAGAACACGACTGTGGCGAGCACTGACGCTCTTGTAGTAGGTTAGGTGGTGATACCATTCTGTCGAAATCATTACAAAACTCTACCACCTATTCTGGATGGCAAGTCACCCATCCCATCCCACCCATCATCGTTTAACTTTATTTTTTTATTGTTAAAGCTTGAAGATACCAATGATAGTTTTGCTAATAATAGAAACTAATATTATGATATTGTCGCCTCTGTATTCTAGTGGTCCGGCGTCGGACTTGTTTTGAGCTCCTGGTTACGATCCCTGGGTGAGGCAAAATAGAATACTAGATACATAATAGAAAATGTGTATTTTCTATTAAAATATTATTTTATGTAGCAATACATAGTCATGGGTGCATTGGTTGTGCCTCTGCCTACCAATTCGGGGATATGGACGTTGAGTTATTTTTTTTATTTGAAAAATGTGGAGTTAACCAAAAAACTAGTTCGAGGAAAGCATGAGTTAGGAGGATTGGTGGTTGATATACCTATGTATGTCCATCACCACTCATCCTAATTACCACCTTTACTGACCTATAACGGTAGGAATACTACCCTTTACTTATTATTTGGAGCATAGGCATTTGTTAGGAACACATCATTAATATATTTTTACATTTAAGTTTTAAAGTTGCCCATCATAAAACAACTTAAGCCTGCTATACTCAAAGTGCATTTCTTACGATTAATAATTATAATTGAAAAATCTGTTTGCTTATTGAAACGACTCGAAAAAGGATGTTTTTTTCAATTTATCTGTTTGGTTTTTGAAATGAAAACTTCTTTAGCGGCGTTGCGCCCTTTTTTGAAATGGGTAAAAACTTCTAAACTCGCTCAGTACCTTTTCTAAGCTCGAAAATTCGTAAGACGGCGGCTAGTCTAATATTCAGCTAGTCATGGGTGCATTGGTTGTGCCTCTGCCTACTACTTCGGGGATATGGGCTTGAGGATACTATTTTAGAAACTAATATAGATCATCTGAGTCTAATGTATGTATTTGTTTATATACTAGAAGCAACGTCGTTGGGATCACATCGTTACAATTAACGCGGGCTAAAAATACAAACTACAAAGGTAAAGTGTTTGCGTCATCACTTAGAAATCCAAGATATTTTTAGCCACCGTCAAACAAATTGCGGCAACTTTGAGTATTTCGTCAATAGTAAAGGCTATAACTGAAGTTGTTTTAAAACTAAATGGATTTTGCAATCTCGGGCTTCACTGGGACCCTTTTGTTGTAACGACGCTCCAAATTTATTTTAAGGGACGAAGATGTGAAATCACAAAGTATTTGTGTAAAGGTTCGAAACAATTATTTTTCTGTAAACCACCAATCTTTTAAAACCTGGTAGTTTTTGAGTTAAAGCATTATATTTGCATTGGATAGAACGAGTCTTTAGGAAGGTTAAAGATGTTTTAATGATATCTGAATAGAGACTACGTTTGTAATTGTGCGTATTCTGCGTTTTGTGTTTTGAATGAGGATTTTAAAAATGTTTTTTGATTAAGTAACTTGACAATTAGTATGATATTGAGCAACATAATATAACGGATAACATTATTAGCACGGTAAGTAAAGATTCCTCTACGTTTGATACCTTTAATTACGTACAAAATGGCCTGTCATGAAAACAGGATGCACAATATCCGGTTTTGTCTACACGTATTATTTGATGGTGATCCCACACTGCGCCGGGCCTGGGAGGCTGTCGCCGTGGATACCGCCCTCAATCGATTGCAGCCCTAACCCAGCTAGCAACCCTTACCGAATGCCGGATGCAGACAGCTTATGTATCTTGTACACGTACAATGTTTTAAGTGGAAAATTACTTTGAGTATAAATGGATCCCTCGAAAGTACATAAAATTGTACTTCCTTATTTACTATTAAGATTCCGTTTTAATCAATTTTGGTTTAATAATTCAATGTCCGTTATAAAGGAATAGCAGGTTATTAGTAAAGCTTATTCTTTGAATGATTTATCACTTTGTAGCTCTGGCAAAATTCTTGCTCTCCTTTCTTTTATGATAATTTTAACCTTACTTTATTTCGTATAAATAAAACACACAATGAATTACTAATTAATTGACGTTCAATAAAATTTGTGAAGTTACTTTACAAATAATATTCTTCCAAGTTCTCGATTCTAATACATCGAACGACATAAATCGTTATAGTATAGTAGTTAGTTTTTGTCGATTGAAAAATCGATAATGTTGATTTACAACTGTACCTAATATGTATGTTGTCTATTTATTTTTGATTACATTGGTCGAGTGCCAATCAAATTGCGTGTATAGAAAAATCGATGTAATTATTGGACTTAGATTTTAATTTGCACATGTTTTAAACAAGCTCAAGGTTGTTATATTGTTTGATACTAACTAATATCAAGATACAGGTGATATTGAACTCCATTTTTTTATAAACAGTTAACTATCTGTTTTCTGCGGCGTCGCCTTTGTATTAAAGTTATTTATTTACCTATCACGGAAATCTCTTAGCCATTAGGACGAATTTCATATAGATACAGAATATATCCATACCTTATATGCGAAGGGGAGATAGTTTCCAAATTTGTAAATATAGATGGGCGTAATTCAATAACGAAACATATAAACGATTCGATGAGGAAAATATATTCGATTAAGTATTTATTAGTACAGAAATAATTTAAATCTGTAAATAATAAAATTCATATAATAGCAATGAGTTTTACTGCGTTTCTCAGTTTTTCGTTCAACTTTGTTAATTTCATATTGTAAAAATACATTGAACTAGGTACTTAGGTGCTTACTCTAGAGCAGAGGTTCCCAAACTTATTTCATGTAACACCCACTTTGAAAATCAGTTGTTTTGTAGCGCCCCCCCCTCGTTTTTTTCTTGTCAATAACCTCAATAACATATTCGTTGCGCCTAGTTTAAAAAAAAACATTTTTTTCAAGATTTATACCGCCCCCCTCTAGGCTTCCAGCGCCCACAAGGGGGCGTTATCGCCCACTTTGGGAAAGGCTGCTCTAGAGGGAAAACCTAATTAGGGCAGTGCTCAAGCGACTCTCAAAAAATAATAATTTATACCTACAATACCTAACACATTAAGGTATAAATTATTTTTTGAGTAATTAAATAAATTACACTACATGTACGCAGCATGTATTATCAGTTGTACCTAGTTGTTAAATGAACATTTTTTTGAGATTGCATAAATTAAGACTTTAATTCTTATCACTGCAGTAGGACTTAGGTTTTGTAATAAATATATGATGCGTATTATTAGGGATGTTAAGCTATAACGATAATAAAATGGAGGGAATAATCGAAATACATGTCATGTCTACAATCCCGACTAGGTCAAGCCCAAGACCAATACGTCAATTCGTAATAGGTACGGCAGAAGTAGAACAAATTGATTAAAGCGTATTTGCTTTGCTCCTTGTGTGCGTTAAATTTTACTTAAATTATATAATATTTATATAAATTATATTATATAGCCACTTAAAGTATTTGAACCAAGTATCTTAAGAAGTGTTATTTAGCTTGTTTTGCCTAGACTTATGAACTATCTTGCTGATAAGCCGCAACAAAAATCGCAAAAATCATTGAGTGAAAATTTTCACTATTTGATTTCATTATAATAGCGACACATAATTATCTGAACCCCGCCAAATTCCTTAAACTTTGAACCAAGATTTTTAAAAGAAGGGTTAATACACATCTCAGAAGTTGAAATAGCATTGGCAGCTAATTATTTTTGCCACAGACTGCAACGACAATTTACTACGATATGACTACTATCAGACAGCCTGCTCGTTTGTGTGCATGTTTTTGCTACACACAAATTACCCATTGTCGCAAATTTCTAAACAGTCTCAAATTATCATATTACCTTTCGATGACAGCTATCCTGCTTGGTGAGAGTGACAGTCTCTGGCCGCAGTCATGTCTCCTCTTCTATTATTAACACGACCTGGAAAGGAATAAAATATATTTTAATATAACAAAATGAAAGTTAATAATCATAACAGTTAGGTGAATTTCAATACGAAAATCTTGCACAATTCGTATTTTTGAAACTAGTAATTATTAAAAATAAAATTCGCTTTACTGTATTTAAATAAACTACGAATACATATGGTTCAGCTTTTTATTTATGAGGAATACGGGTATATTTATAAGAAAAGCGATTCGTTCCTACTTATCGCTTATCTTTGGTCGAAAAGTAAAAATCATAAATGATAATTAGGTAAATTAGTTTAATGCCTATTGATATTTAAATTTTAGCACAAATAGCCGACTTCCATTTAAGCATGCTACATTATACTTGTCTAGTCTCCATTACATTATTCAGTCACCAAAATAATATAGTCATAACTATACTACAGACTCGTTTGAACATTGACCTATATAAATATTTACCTGTAAGCGATTCAGCACATCACGTGAATTGAATTGTAAAACGATACATTATGCCATTACATAAATCTAGAATAGGTATATTATACACCGCTTTTAGCTTTTACATGTAACCAAGGTTACTGCTCGGCGCGTTGACTGTGGCAATGCAGATGGAAACTGGACTTTTTAAGTTGAAATCGTAACTTTTCTTGTCTTTGTGTTTATTCACGATCTATCTTAGTTTCCTAGCAGTTAGGTAACGGATACTGAATCTAAAAAATACCCCTTGCACTTTGTAGGTAGTTGTTAGTTTTTTAGCATAGTAGTATAGACTGTGTTAGGTAGCTCATATCAACGACCTTTGCGACTCATAAAAATAAAATAAAATAAAGTGCTGTTTATTTAGCCAAAATAAAAGATAGAATATTTGGAAAGTTTGATTCTCAAAAAATAAAGATTACGAAATGTCGAGTTGATTGAATATAACCCAGTGACGAAAGTGTATCAATGAGGTAGTATTTAAACAAAACACTTGGCTGATAAGATGATTTCTGCTTCGAGTAAGAAAATAAACATCGATACGTATCGCAATTTGCATGTGTAGGCATCACTATTTTTACATACCTACAGCGCGCGTTCACAGCTGTGGCAGGTCAATGCCCCACAACGCGCAAAACAAGGTGAATCGTAAGTCCGTAACTTTTGGCTTCAATACTTAAATACGGATAGGTATTTTGTTATGTTTGCAATAACATCATCAATATTAATATCAAGATATTTAAAAACATCAATATAATGATAAATTCAAAACCGCTTATGTTGTGCTTTTTAGGCTTATTGGAAATGTGTCCCGATCCCATTACGGGGTGTAGATGAAGTCGCTAGCTAACTAATTACCCCTAAGTATGCAGGGAAAAAGTGAACCAATCACGAGTTATAATTTATTTACGTTTTTTTTAAAAAATTAGGGTAATACAACTTTCAAAACAAGATTTAAAAAAAACTACGGCTTATTTTAGTATAATTATTTATTATCCAGTTACAGCTTACTCTAGTACATTATGAAACCCAAGAAAATAAATAAAAATATTCATAGTTTTGAAATAAGAGAAAGAAAACTTTACATTTTTTATGATTTTTACAATGTTGTTTGGAATAAAGTGTATTTTTTTTTCAAAAAATCACCAATGTACTCGGACGGCAGAACATTTTAAAAACATCTACACATTATTAGCTATCCAACAAGATACAACATTCACAAAAAAAGTTACATAATAATTGTAATAAAGATTAATAAACATAAACAGGAAATGATCCTTGAATTTGAAATTTTAATTTTTTTTACTTGTATGGAGTTTAACCATTAGGTACAACAATTGCTACAATAAGGGAATATGGAATTACCAGATAATTCGAGGATTACGCTTAAACATGTTTATGTATGTTTCGGTTGACACAACAGGAAACTAAAACTACCATTTACTCATTTTAAGTCCAACATAAAATATTAATCAGTAATATTTATTTAATTTAGGTACTTGCTACGTACTTTGATTTTTAAACGAAACCAAAATTATATATTTTGTCAATTCGTTAATGTTCGGATTACTCTAAAACACGCTGTGTGGGTTTATGAAGTTAAAATAATAACTATTGGTCTAAGATCCGAACCTAAGCATCACATTTTTAATATATTCTGTGATATATACTACATTTATTATAAAATACATTTTATTCTATTATCAGCTCGGTGAAGGTCGACTTAGATTCGGATCTTCTACTATATTGAAGTGAAGTTAAAATAATAATAACTTAAAGCGAAATCGATCTCTTTTTGAAAATGTACATACCTACCTACCTAACTACTGTTTCGAAAGTTAGAGACGATATTACATTTTATTAGAATAGGATAGAATATATTTTTATTCACATTCACCTTACAAGAGGCGCTTGTGACGATTCTAAATAATATAATACTAAAACTACCACCGGATCGGACCGGATTATATAATAATAATAATTGTTTAAATCAAAATTAAATTGAAATTTTATAATTTTAATTCGTTAAAATGTCTAAAAAATTTCAATTTTTTTTATTTTAATTGTTCAGCTACATAATGGTAGCCATGATTTTGGTATTACTAGGTATAGTTGTATTATTGCAACTTTATTAATGATCGTTAACACATTCGAAAATATTTGTATTTATGTGTAGCTATTTATTTTATTTTATTGATATCATGTAAATTTGTGGCTATATGCATGAAAGAATCTATCCGTATACTGCGGCAGGTAGGAAATGTTTGTAGAGATTCCTTTTCATAAGTGGATAAATTTGTTCGTAAGGTTGATCGCCTTGGTTAAACGCAAGGTTAAAATCATCGATATTTGCGGCGCATAGGTTACAAAAAACGTTAGATTAAACTATGTATTTGCTTCAAAATACTCATTAGTCATAACATGTAGGTTGTAAACAAATTAATAGGCACCCACGCAATTTCTGCGAAACATATTGGTATCGTTTTAACGACTGAAGTCATATAACTGGGAAATGCAAATTGTTTGGTTTCCACAATATTATGTTTGAAACTAAACCGAGGGATCGGTTTCAAATGTGATTAGAACTTTAACCAAAGTAATTTATTGGCTTAAGTAAAGCATTAAAAATAACATGTCAACTTAATGGAACACCTAGTTTAGTGTTATGTTGCTTGTAATCACAGAATAATATTATGTACTATCGTATGGTTATATTGCCTTTGTAGTCTAGCAGTTCAGGTGTCGAACTTGACTTCTTAAGGTCCCGGGTTCGATCTCTGGGCCAGGCAAGAAAAAAATTAAAAAATGTATATTTTCAATTTTCTAATAAAAATGGCGTTGCCCGGGATTAGATATGTGCGCGGTTGGCAAAAGGCCTACCACCTATCACATTGTGGGAATTAGTGGCTTCGGCTAGTCGTGGGTACCTTGTTGTGACTCTGCCTACCCTTTTGGGGGATATGGGCGTGAAGCTATTTTTTTATCTTTCTATATTGAGGTAGTTAATCTGTGAGAAAAATAGAGATTCCTCCTCATATGAACCTTTTCCTGGCAATAAGCAACACAACAAAATCAACTATAAAAAGTACATAGCAGAAATTAATGAGATTATAGTAATTGACAATAAATACAAATACGAAAAGTAACATAGTTCGAAAAAAATCAGTATTTGCTTTTGACATTTGAAAATAAAAATGTTTTATTTCATCTTTAAATGTTTATGCTAAGTACAACTCTTTCCACATTGAGTTGAAAAATAAACTGTGTTTTATAGCAAACTAACTACCTACTTATCTCAAGAAGTTTAATTATTCTTCATTTTCATTATGTATATTGCTTAAAGATTTTGAACATGTAATCAAACAGCTAGTCAGTTATTTATTGAAATTGATGGTTATTCTACAGTACATTTACTAAACTGTTTATAAGTTATCGTTGGAGTTTTGGCGCCATCGTGAATGTGGGTGGTTGTAATTTTTTCATTATTACTGAATTTCGTGTTTATATTCAGTGAAATTGGGTAATTTAGGTGGGAAATAGATAAACTTTGTTCAGTCAAAGTGCACAAATGAAATAATCATGAAGAAATTAGTGTATCGTCTATTTCCTCGCTGCCGTCAAATCTAACTAGATGAGCTTAAGTAACGAAGCCACCGCTTTACTCGAGACCATGACCTGACATGACTTTGTACATAGCGACTAATGACTATATTGTATAAGAATTAACTAACTTGACGTTGACAAAGTAGTCGTGAAAAACGATCGAAAGCCATATTTATAAAAGGAGAAGCTATCGTTGTTTTCTTTCAACAAACGTAATAAAAAAAACACGTTTAATTCTGTCAGATTAATTTGAACGCGACATTCTAACAGATGTTTAATTTATTCCTCGGAAAACGTTGATTAAAACCATCACATGTTAACATGTCCACTAATCTGTCATGTCTTAAATGTTTTAATTCTTTAGTTTTTGTTTCACTGGAAACACATAGCATACTAAAATGAGTTTAGTCATTTTAGTATGCTTGTCCTCAGCAGAATGAGCACCATTGTCACCTCTGCACTAATTATTAGCGGTCATTCCCAGTTCCCACGTGTAGTAATACCTAATTACATCGAACATACCTACTGTAATGTTTTCAACAATGTTATGTATTTACAAAATTCACACTATTTTATATTTGTTTTATATTTGCTTCATCTCCAGTGACCAACAGAAATGCAATAGAGATAGCAAACACAAATGACGTCATTTGACAGCTGTTTGATGTACACTTTTCCATTTTGAGTTGGCCACTGAGATACATAATCAGCCCCCAGGTCGCTTTTATGAGTTAGTTAGTTGAAAACTAACTAACTGGTTTTTATGTTTATTTATATTTCTATGAACCTATCAAACAATAAAGATTTAGACAGAGTATGGAGTGCTAAATGATTTAAAAGATCTGCCTAGCTTCCTTTACATTAATAAACTCTTTTTGTAAAAAGAACACACTGATTTTGAAGACTTACCATCACAGACATAATACGCGATTTTTGTTTTTAAGGAGATTAAACAAACGTTGTATATATATATATAACCATATGTAATAAACAATAAGCAATTGCCTGCTGTTTTAGCAGAATGTACAAAAAAATCGCCAAAAACAACACAAGTTACAACTTGGATACAGACTGTATAACACGACCTTCACGCGGAGTGTCAATGAACAGTTACAGAGTATGTATAAATAAATACATGCAGATAGTCTGCCAATTTGCTAAGAAATAATATGATAAAAACTAATTTCAATGATACTAAATATAGACCATTAACTAAACAGTATCTTCACGTTCATATCCCCAAAAAGGTAGGCAAAGGCACAATTAGGGCACCCATGACAAGCCAAAACACTAAGTTCCACATTCCACAAGCCTATTAACCAATCGGGCACATATCCAATCCCGGGCAACGTTATTTTTAGAAATTTATTGATTAACGTTATTATTAGAAAATTATTTATTAACACTAGACAGTAAACAAAACTATCCTAACTACTGAAAACTAATATAACAAACCGCTCACATAGCTACTCTGAACTCCTGAAGTACCAATTACACAAACATACATCAACAACCATTTATTTAAATATACGACAAAGTATCAAATAACTAGTGTAGTCACTTTTATTTTAAAAGTTCGCAGCCCAATTTCAAAGTCCATTAATCTTGTCGCCCCCCAAAGTACACAATACACCTAACGATATACAACCTGCAACCCCATGCCGAAGTCTACAAACAGGGGAGTTACATTATACGTAGTCCCTAGGCACTGAGCGCTGATAAAATACGAATGGATACTATAAATAAAATAGCTCACGTGGGGAGATTTTAATTAAATAACCGTCAACCTATTTGCCTTCGACGTTAATTATATCAGAATCAGGGAAAATTGGACAACCTTTAAGATTGTAAAAAAATAGTTTGTGTTTTATTTTCTTTACATAAATATAGAAATAATAAAACATTATTGAAACTCCAAATTTAACTAACAAAAAATACTTCTGGTTCTACATCTTTGTATTCGAAGGAAATCCATCTGCTTCTTTATGTTCCAACTAGGTGTTACCCGCGGCCTTGCTTGCGTGACAGTTAATATAATATTTAGGTACTAATTATAGCCCATTAATAAGGACTTTCGTACAAAAATCTTCAACCCCTATTTTACCCCCTTAGGGGTATAATATACAAAATTACGTCCTTAGTGGGTGTCGACTCAATAAAACGACCCTACTCGCCGCATTTCATGGCTGTAACTTTAAAAGTTTTTGCTCCGCGGTGATGAATCAAAAGTATAGATATGTAACGCTAAGTCTAGTCGACGCCAAGCCAATGCTAAGCTAGCCATGCCTATCAATCGGTAATAAAAAAAATATTCGATATAATAATATAAACACGTCATGACTCACATGCTTTGTACCGCCTTTCCAATCCTGGGCCTGGCCTATAAACAGACAGCGAGTTCATTTTATTGGCTAATTCCAGACTGTACACGGACTAAACTGAAATTGTCCAATTGAAAACTGAAATGTGAAGGCGTATAAGTAGGTAGTGATTGAAACGAAACTTATTTATTTGCGGAATAGTGAATTGTTATTTTCAAATCAAATTAAATTTATTTCTTTGCTGGCGGCCTGTCCCGGGTTAGCACGGTTATAAAATATACGTATAAACCTTCCTCTTTAATCACTTTATCTATTAAAAAAAACCGCATCAAAATCCGTTGTGTATTTTTAAAGATTTAAACGCACAAAGGGACATAGCGACAGAGGAAGCGACTTTGTTTTATACTATGTAGTGATATGTCTCAAACTGCCATTACTTAATTGAAGGACATATGTAAGCTCTTAGGGTGTTGCGAATTGGAGCGGACCGATCCATTCTAGATTTCACTTTTCAAAATTATCAAATAGGTAATCGTTTAGAGTATAGTAAGTAAAGCGTTTAAAAATTATTACAGTGTTTAAAAGTTATTGCAAAATACTTATTCGTACCAACATATTCTACCATATTGTGGGGTGCATTATATTGTTTGTCAGGATCGTGAGGTCTGCCACTCGGTACTCTCTGCCTACCTCGTAATGACTTGGCGTGAAGATATGTATGTATGTACATCAATCATTTTAGGCTATCATTTGTTAATTTAAAAATATGTTACTATGACAATTTTCTTTACTTCTAAACATTTTTATAAAAATAAAAGGAAAAATATAATCAGGCTTCTAAAATAAACTAATTATGTAAAGGCAGGTCGATTGATATATAGATCTAATGACGTATACGTTATAGTGTACGTGTAGTACGTAGGGAACGGTGACCCTACGTCCCGTATTAAGTGCTGCATTAATCTAATTATGGTCTGGTCTAGGGGAACCGTTCGTATGGACGTCGGTTTTTTACTTTGTCTACAGCTATGGCCAGTTAACACGAGTTGATAATGTTCAAGCGTTTTAAAGTGTTGTAAATATTGTAATATGTATTCATAGAATGTTAACCTTCAGTTTGATATATAGTTTATACTCGTATTATAATGATTTACGACTAAATTTCCGGTTTTACATTCCAGTATCTTGATTTAGACTGGTTTCTTTAGAAGAATAACGCCCGGTTACTATATTTAAAAACAAATCGTTTTGCTTAAGGACGGTAGTTTATATACAAGGTTCGCTCTGTAGTTTAATGTAACCCCTTGTTACTTTTAGATGAACTACGAATGGTTATAATACGAAATACGGTTTGTTAATTACAGGGACTACGTATGAAACGGTAATGTTATTTTTGAAAGCTAGATTGACACAGATTGATTCGACAAGATTGCTTTATGTATTACGAGTATCCAACCGAGCTTTTCAAAAAGTGCCTAACCTGTACGTTAGTAATATTACACATATAATCATTTTACAGGTTCGTCGCTATCCTATGACTGGGATATTGGAACACTACATCAAGTGAGTGTGACCTTGAGCATGCAACACGATAGTGGCAAACACTGAAAAATATTGGAAATATGTAAGGTTTTGGTTGCTATTGGGTTCAGCAATAATTAAGTGTATCTTCATGCCCATATCCTAGAAGAGGTAGGCCGAGGCACAAGCAGGGCACCCACGACTAGCCGAAGACACCAAGTCCCACAATGTGATAGGTGGCAAAAGTCTATCGCCAAAAGGGCACATATCCAATCCTTAGTAACGTTATTTTATTAGAAAATTGGAAAACCCCAATTTATTTTTTGCTGCCCGACCAGGGATTCGAACCCGAGACCTCATGCAGTCAAGTCCAATAACTGAACAGCTAGACCACAGAAGCGGTTGATATTTTTTCTAAAAACCAAATGAAAGTGGGTGTACAGCACTATATTATAAGTGCACTGACTTTAACGCGTGTATACATTTATTCATACGTTGCACTATTCCAAGTTTTGCTGGCAGTGCAAGGTATGAGTCAATTTCCTATTATGACATACGACACGTTTACTGAGGATATCACGTGCAATGTTTGTTT
The DNA here is from genome assembly GCA_002245475.1 of Calephelis virginiensis. Lineage (NCBI taxonomy): Eukaryota > Metazoa > Arthropoda > Insecta > Lepidoptera > Riodinidae > Calephelis > Calephelis virginiensis. The sequence continues at coordinate 55,440 of NJDC01002471.1, forward strand.
CTCGCTAGAACATGATTGGGGTGAAAGTACGTGACCATTGACCATTTATTGAATCTCTCTACTGTTCTCTACTTTTTGTTTGTTACATACATATATAACTTCACGGCAATTCCCTCTCGATTTAGGGAGAGAGTGCTTTTAAGATTATAATGCTTTCTTGTAATAAGAGCACCATTTCTTTGACTGTTTCCATATTTTATGGTTCCCTGGAAGAGACCCCCATAACAGCGATAATTCCAGGTCGCTTTTATGAATCAGTTTTAAGTTTTTACTTTTATGTATATTTCTATGTATGTATTTGGAACACAATTAAGAGTTATTCTATTTTATTCTATATTTTCACGCCAAGTCCCTTACGCCGTAGGCGGAGAGTATCAAGTTCCAAGTGACCTTTCAGACCTGCCTAGCTTCCTTTAAATTAATTACTCTTTTTTTTAAAATGCGCCTGTTTTGGAAACAACATCACAGCCGGATAAAATCCGAGGGATTACATCCGGTACAGTACCTACATTTATCTTCATTTGCATTGTATATTGTTTTTTTTTTAAACTTCATCTGTCGTTCTTTCTACATGACCGAACGAGTGGAGCCTTTCTAATTCGAACAACGCTTTCTTTTACTCCCACTTTTTGTCTGATCTCGTCATTGCTAACGCGATTTGTCATCTGTAAATCGGCGAGCGTTATGATGACATCACAACGCTCGCCGATTTACAGATGTTTTTTACGAAAATAATAAAAGTATTAATGAGTAGGTAATCTTAGTGGTTTTGCTTACCGATTTTTCCTTCAACTAGTAAATGAAAATATAACAATGTTTAATTATTCTATGCAATCGATCGTCAAAATATATTTGCCTGTTGACACCAATCGTCACCGTTGTAATGTCGACACACATAATCGCCAGACAGCGCGCCTTCCTCGTTAACTAGCGGATACATTTGCCTAAAGACCATCGCACTTGTAATTTGCCAACTGTCAACCTTGGATAATATTAAACTATTTTCAATTGACACGAAAAAATCTGAATTTTTCCTGTCGATTCCAAAATAAAATGACTAAAAACAACTCAAAAAGTAAACAGATTTTGGAGATATAGTAACCAATAATTATTATAGGCTACAGAATCTGAAAGCAAATGTTCTGCATAAGGCAGTTAAGGATGCGATGATCTAAAAGAAAAAAGAGTATTAATTGTGTTTGGTTAAAGTTAAAAAAATATCATTAAGAATAGTTGCTCACATACATATTGAGATTAACAACCAAATCCTTTCAAAAGATAAAAAGTTTTATAATAATCTATTGTTGGCTATATAAACCAAGTTTATGTTTGACAAAATACCTATAATTTTCTCAGATTACTAGGTATTTGCAGTATCGTCTTTACCATAAGGGCACAAGGGGCCAGTGCCCAGGGCCCCTGAGCGTCAGAGGGCCCCGAAGGATCTACTATTTCACTCACATTTAACCTCAAAATATTTTGGTTGGGTGCATTACGTTTTTCTTGTTGCCCTAATTCGGGAGCGTTCAATTTCGCAGCTTAAGAACGACTACAAAAATTGTCAATGATTTTGGGGATAGAAAGTAAGATTCTTCATAAAATTGAGTTTGAGGATTTAATAGAAGATTTTGAAAGAAACTGTTATCGTAATCATAAAACAAACAGCA